>CM038344.1:44075846-44320846 GCA_021464625.1 Proterorhinus semilunaris | reverse complement strand
TTGAACTGTGACAGCAGGGGGCGCTGTATGTGGTGCATAGGGCTGATTTATTCAGGACATTCATGTTCAGTAGGTCCTTCAGAGGGAGCTTGTTTGAAAGACAAATATGGAAAGTGTGGATCTCTTATGGTTCCAAAATTATACACAAAAGTCTACAACATAAAACATGTAAAATAGGTGTACAAACTTGAGTTCTGCTAAATAGAAATGTCATTAAAGGTTCATTATGCAGCTTTTTATGCAAAAAAGACAACCTTGATATCTGTGACCCAGTGGACAGTGCATGTTAATAAACAAGCCACTCCGGATTGTAGCCATGGGCATCTGTCGTCCCACACACACACTCATCCTGGCCTATTGTACATGTTTTAGTGATAGGGGAAACCTACACAGACACGGGGAGAACATGCAAACTACACACAGAAATGTCCAGGTGGGAATTGAACCCGGGACCTTCTAGCTGTGAAGCACAAGCACTAACCATTGCGCCACCATGCCTCACTTTGGTGTCCTTCATGGTGTAAGGCAGTGAAAACCTACCAGAAACTTTTAAAAACAATAGTTGCTGGAGCATCGTAGAAGCCACTGTGATGGACAGTAAAGGCATAATAAAAGCCACTAAAAGGTCAAATAGGCCCAACTAGAAACAATTATTCCGAATAAAACGTTACATAATGCACCTTTAAATGGTCTCTGAGGTGGAACACAAGTCCGAACATTCCCTCTGCGTATGACACGGAGCGCATTCATCTCATTTAAAGCTGCAGTACCCACCCAGCGGCTGTATGAGAGCTGTGCTCCATCACAGTAGTCTCTAGGAGGCTCCAGGATCAATTGTTTTGTACGTTTTCTCCGATGACAGTTCCTCTCACCAGAAAACCTACAAAACAGTTGACCCTGGAGCGTTGTAGAGACCACAATGCTCAAAAGTAAAGGTGTCACTGCAAGGTGAAATACGCACAAATAGCATAAAAAGTTAAAACATAACATCAGCTGATGGTTGATGTGTCATGGACGTCCTGAGCCTCGTAGCTGTATTGTGTTTGACCTCGTTCCTGTTCTCACTCAGAGCTCTCAGATCAACGTGTTGCTGACTCTTCAAATGCCTCAAAGTGTCTGACGTCGCACTTTCGCTTCCCTGTGACACGGAGATCAGGCAAACGCTTCCTGTGGCTCTGCCCTGAACCCTCTGTTTTGTCAGCTGACCCCCACCCCCTACCCCACTTCTCCCTTATACCCCCACTGTACCCCATCACCAAGCCACACTCCCCACCACCAAACCGCCAACACTACCGGCCTCTCTCTTCTCTCCCTCCCCGCTCATCTCTCTCTCGTCGGTCTCTCCATGTGGCTCCAGACCCTTACCCCACTTTCTACTTCCTGTGTCTCCCCCCTGAATTGGCCAATCAGACGCCTGGCTCCTCATCACATGACCCGATGTGATGAGGTCACATGCGTGGGTCACATGTGTCGGGGTTATCTGCGGCTCCTGGAGTTTAACCTCAGACAAAGACAACATGGATAACAGCATCTGTCTGCCCACCTCTCCCCCAGTAAACTGAACGTTAATGTGAAGCTCAGATCTGAGGGAAACGTCTGAGTTCAGGGTTTGGGCCAGATAGTAAGTATTAATAATAGTTTTACTTTAGGGAAGCTGCACTTTAATGAGGAAACTGTTTTTATATGTCTGTGTAAGTTCTCAGTCGTACAGGAGTTGTCCATCTTCAATGAAGGTACTTGATTCATCTTCTGTATTCAGTAGTTGAAGTCTTCGAACGTTTCGCCTCTCATCCAAAAGGCTTCGTCAGCGACAAAGGTCACAATCTGCACGCAGCTGAATATATAGATCAACGGGGAGGAGTTAGGGTTGGCCCGGCTCCTCCTCTCTAATCACAGCTACTCTTGGCCAGCCAGGGAGACGGCACCTCAGCCAACAAAAGAACAATAGGCAGATAATTAGCAGTGATCAGCCATGAATAGGACAGATACTGAGCGGTGATCATCTATGAATAGGACAGGACTGACCAATACTGAGGTGAGCAGGTCGTTAGAGACGCTCTATTTCAAAGGTGTTTACCCACAGGTGAGAGTAGCTGTGATTAGAGGGGAGGAGCCGGGCCTACCCTAACTCCTCCCCGTTGGTCTATATATTCAGCTGCGTGCAGATTGTGACCTTTGTCGCTGACGAAGCTTTTTGGATGAGAGGCGAAACGTTCGAAGACTTCAACTACTGAGTACAGAAGATGAATCACGTACCTTCATTGAAGATGTATTTTGATATCACTTTTTTGTTTGTGACATATGCTGTGTTCCGTTTGTCCTTGGGAGTTTCAATGTTCCAGTGTCAAGTTCGGAATTTTATTGAAACAAATACAAATTATTTAAGCTACGAAGCTGGAAAAATCGGACAAAATATTACCCTAATTTGAGAATGATAAAAACCCGAACAGTGCGATTATGTTTATAATCTAGTAAATAATGTTGCAAATCCTTTAGCGAGAACCGCCTGTGGTTAGCAACATTGTCTTGTCATAAGTGTCTGCATAAATGGAGTACAGTCCCAGTGTCTCAGCAGTAAAGTTGGTTGTCCGCAAGGTTCCGTACTCGGGCCTCTGCTATTCTTGTTATACATCAACGACTTGCCAGACGTCTGCCCTGAGCTTGATATGTTAATGTCTGCTGATGATGCTGTGCTCTTCACTCATGGGGCCAATGTTCAGTCAGTCGCTGCTAAACTCCCAGAAGGCCTAAACAAAGTGCATGACTGGCTTAAACAAAGTTGTCCCATGCTCAACAAAAAAAAAAACTGGGAAACAAGAGAGATCGTTTGTGTTTTTGAATGGAGAGGAGTTGGAGTTAGTGACACACTTTAAATATCTCGGAGTAATTTTGGATCCCAACCTCACATTCAAAAAGCACATTACACTTTTCCCGGATTTCCTGGAGTGCAAATGGCACACACCATTAGCTTGCATTCACGAGACGTCACAACATTCTAAAGAGCCTACAGTTTAAAATTGAGGTGGAGGGCATTCTATTGTGGTCACCTAACTGTTGAACTGCTGATGTTTTTGTTGTAGTTTTTGGCGAATATCTGTTATTACTAAGACAATCAACATGAAGTGAAAACTGTTTCAAAGTTCAATGTCTCCTCTATCAGCACGTATAAACTAAGGTCCAAATATTTTCTCTGAAAAGCATCCACAGTGGTGACAATATATAAATCCTTATTCATGATGTTGGCCAGCAGAAATCACTTCCAAATGCTGATGAGGAGATTTCTTTCAAAAACTGCCTTTGTCCCATAGGGTTGTATTGGCACCTGCTCCACTATGACATCATCACATTCTAAAACGTGAACGCCACCTATCAGCTGTTTGGAACGGTGTCTATTTAAATATAAACATCAAATGAATGGACAAATCAAATAATAATAACTCTGTAGCGGTGGGTGGAGAGAGGTAGCCTGGAAAAATCCAGACTCACCGCTGTACCAGCCGGTGAGTCTGGTCACCGTTGCGTCGAATCCATTTCCCACAGCGGTAGATACGTAAGCAAACAGGAAGCGGAGTAAACCAATCAGCGAAGGGCGGGCGTCTGCTGTTGATGTGGTGTTATTAGCGGTTTTGCGTTAATATTTGCGCAGGATTATGAATAACGAAACTCACCTACTGTCGATGTGTTTTTTGGTTGTTTACCGCCGACTGGAGACACGCTTTCTCTCTTTGGTGCATCGTTCGTAGATTGTTATTGAGGGACTTCCGCGTCCCGTGAGTGACGTTGCTCGCTAACAACACGTCACGGCAAATAAACCAATCTGATTGCACGTGAACGGATTGATTTTGCGGAAGCTGAGGACAGGGTGACCAGACTGATCCCCCGCTGGATAAAAAAATACAGAGGGGAATCATTCTGGTCCCACCAGGCTAGGAGAGAGGGGAAAGATGCTTCAACAGCCCATAAATACATAAATAGCGTGGTTAGAATGCTAACCCTAATCCTAATGCTAGCTTCATGCTACAAGCTAATGGCTAGCTTGGAGTGCCGTTTTTTCCACTACTGAACAATCTGCTCTGTAAAAACATGTATAATGACCCTATTTGGACTTGACCTTATGTGCACGATAAATGCTCACCATACGCCAAAAAAACAGCTTAAAAGTGTGAAGAACGTTTCCTTCCCCAGAGTATGATAAACAGTTCATGTTTACCTCTACGTATGCCACATGTCAATAAGGAAATAATAAACATCACGTTTCTACGTGAAATCTTGAGTATAAATAGTGAACATTTTGTCTAATGTCACGTCATACGCAGTTACACTGAGTACCAGATATTTGGAATCCACACCCGTGTCGGAGCATAACCTCACCATCATGACGTAGGTGCAGAGGGTCTCGCACAGGCCCAGTCTCAGCAGCTGGTTGTGGATCTGCAATCTGGACCTCAGGGTCTTCTGCTGCACCTCCGACCCCAGCTCCATGGACTGCACCATCTCTGCTCCCTTTGACTCACCCCTTCACCCTCTACTCCTCTCTCCTCCTATGTCCCCTTTCACTCTCCCCTCCTATGTCCCCTTTCACTCTCTCCTCCTATGTCCCCTTTCACTCTCTCCTCTTATGTCCCCTTTCACTCTCTCCTCTTATGTCCCCTTTCACTCTCTCCTCGTATGTCCCCTTTCACTTGTTCCCCCTTTACTCCCTCCTTTCCTCCAACATCACACATTACCCAAACTATACAACCGAACTATCACACTCTTTCATCCCTCCAAAATTGTGAGTGCTGTAGTACTGATAGTACTGGTAATACTGGTATTAGTAGTAGTAGTAGTAGTAGTAGTAGTAGTAGAAGTTGTATAGTTGCAGTAGAAGTACTGTAAAATATCTAGAAGATATTTCAAAACTATGCTGTGTTTTCCTCAATCTGATTCCCGTCTTCCTTTCCTAAAATCCAAGTGACCTTGACGGTCCCCTCCCTTCTAAAGCCTTGTCCACTCGTGTCCTTCACTTCGATCCTTCCTTCTCCTCTCCCTTCTTGTCGTTTTGCCTCGATCTCTCGCTCCTGGTACTGCTCCGCTGCAGCTCCAAGTCAAACTGTCCAAACTTTGGCTTCATTGTACCTCCCCCAAAATCCTGACCCTCCCCCATCCCTCTCTCTCTCTTTCTCTCTCTCTCTCTCTGAGCCGTCCGCAGCTCACGCTCCGTGACTACCCAGAAGAGGGACGCCGAGGCAGTGTGTGTGAGGGCGGTACCAGCCAAAGCAGAGGATGGGAATGCCAAAGCAATGGCTATTTATATATTTTTTGGGCTGGCGCCATCTAGTGGCGGGTCCAGCCTGCTACACCTCCATAATTGATATTATACAGACTGGCAGCCTTGCTTCCATCAGTTTACCCCAGGACAGCTGTGGCTACAACAGTAGCTTACCACCATTGAGGGTGGAGTGAATGAATAATGACAACAGTGTAGCGCTTTGAGAAACTTGGAAATACAGGATTGTAAAGCGCAATACAAGTGTAAGGCATTAAAAATATTATCCTTGAATATAATATTAATGCATAAAAGTAAAGTAATGGTGTTTGGTAGTCGTACCATAATGTCTGAACAGATACATAATTATTGATGGATTATTGAAAATGTAAGTGAGAACATAGGAGTTAGAATTGATAACAAACTGTCATAGAAATCCCATGTCAGACATATAAAAACAAAAAACTCCAAAAGCCTCTCATTTATAAATAAAACAGACCCATACCTTGATGAGAATGCACTGCATGCATTCAGACTGCTCCTTGGCACTCTCATACCCTACCTATAGTGTGGAAGTGTGGAAGTGTGGGGAAATATCTATCAGAACTCAATTAATCCTTTTTTCACATTACAGCAATGAGCTGTACGGATCATTCACAAGGTTTGTTTTCTTGAGCTTACTCATAATATTTCAATCAATCTTTATTTATATAGCGCTTTTCATACATTTCATGCAACACAAAGTGCTTTACAGATTTAAAAACATTCTCTCACATCCACCTCCTCCCACAAATACACATTGTCGTATTCACACTCTCCCCACCCACCTCCCCAGAGACACACCACACACACTCAAGGTAAAACAATGGACGCCATGGACATAAGGCCGTTCCAGAGGCGAGGGCTGTAATACTGGAACGACGCCTCACACACAGTCCTATACCCCTCTAAAACCCGCACCCATCACCCACTTCCCCAGACCCACACACTTTTCAGCCGCACCCGCCCACCATTCCCATACCCACACACTTTCCACCCACACCTGTCCACCATTCCCATACCCACACACTTTCCACCCACACCTGTCCACCATTCCCATACCCACACACTTTCCACCCACACCTGTCCACCATTCCCATACCCACACACTTTCCACCCACACCTGTCCACCATTCCCATACCCACACACTTTCCACCCGTCTACCATTCCCATACCCACACACTTCACATTCGCACCTGCCCTGTTAAGGTTTGCAGAGGAGGAACCCCAAAGCGGAGACGGAAGCAGGAAAGGTTTAACCATTTATTGCAGACAAAAAACTGAAGAGGCTGAAGTGACGGGCACACCAGGGCACAGGAGGAAACAGGTAAGTATATCTCAAAATATTAAGAAGACTTGTCAAAAACGGCTTCAGCAGGGAGACATGGAAGGCAGGGTGGACATTTACAGAAAGAGGCAATGTAAGCCTCACCACAGTGGGCCTCAGTCTGACACAATATCCTGTGGTATGCCATGGAGTTTGAAGACATGTTGCACAAGCAAATTAGAAGTTTAGAAGGCAGAGGGCAACTTTGGTAATGGAACAAAATGTACACACTTTGAAAATCGATCCACAATGGTCAAAATTACAGTTACCTTCAGATGGGGGAAGGCCGGTTACAAAATCCACAGCAATGTGGGACCAGGGACGATGTGGATGAAGCAGACCAGCAGGAGCACGGTGGGATGCTTTACTGCGGGGACAGACTGAGCAAGCAGAAACAAATTCTTTGGTGTCAGCGGACATGGTGGGCCACCAGAAGCGCTGCTGGATTAAGGTAAGGGTGCGATGGAATCCAGGATGGCAGGAGACTCTGGAGGAATGGCCCCACTGCAAAACGATGGATCTGACTGGTGGCTGCACAAATGAACAGCCTGCAGGGCATCCTTGAGGTGAGGGATGATTGACAAGGGCCTCCTGGACAGATTTCTCCACCTCCCAACAGACTGTCCCTACCACGCAGGTGGGAGGCAAGATGGTTTTAGCAGGAGGTTCTTCACTATGAGAGGCAAACTGGCAGAACAAGGCATCCGGCTTGATGTTCCTGGACCCTGAACTGGCTAATGAATAGCGCCCAGCGAGCCTGGCGGGAATTTAGCCTGCGAGCAGAACGTATAAATTCTTATGATCTATCTGTAAATGGCTGTGCCGAGCCCTCCAGCCAGTGCCTCCACTCCTCAAACTCACAACTACCTGCAGCTCCCTGTTGCCAACATCATAGTTCCTTAACTTCTTACGCAGGAGTAAGACGACGGGAGAAGAAGGCGCATGGATGCAACTTCTGGTCTATGGCAGTGTGTTGAGAAAGGACGGCTCCAACACCAGAGTCAGAGGCATCCACTTCAATGATGAACAGGGCAGAAGGATCTGGTTGAGACAATACTGGAGCAGAACAAAAAAAGTATTTAAATCTCACAAAAGCTGCCTCCGCTTCAGCAGGCCATTCAAAAGGCACTCTAACAGAAGTAAGCTTGATAAGAGGTGCCGAAAGTTGCTTCCTACTGGAAGGAGTTGGCCAATCAGCAACTGCTTGTACCTTGGCATTACCAGGTACTTAAAGTGTCCGAGAGGGGTGTTGAATGTCGTCTTCCATTCATCTTCCTCTTTAATATGGACTAGATTATAGGCACTGCGAAGGTCTTGGTGAAAATGGTGGCCTCTTGGAGTGAGCTAAACTCTGAATCAATCAATGGAAGAGGGTACTTGTTTTTAAGAGTAATGTCATTGAGCCTCCTGTAATCAATGCAAGGGCGGAGAGTGCAGTTCTTTTTATCAACAAAAAAGAAACCGGCCCCCACAGGGGAAGAGGAAGGGCAAATGAGACCAGCAGCTAGGGAATCTGTGATATAAGTCTCCATAGCCTCCCTCTCAGGCTTGGAGAGATTATAGAGCTTGCTGGTAGGTAATTGTGCGCCAGGGATCAATTCAATGCTACAATCATATGGTCTGTGAGGAGGCAATGATGAGGCTTTGTCCTTAGAGAACACCTCCTGTAGGTCATGGTACTCGGCTGGCACCAGAGACAAATCTTTGGGCTTGGGAATAGCATATGTGCATCTGCTATTCCCAATGTAGCCAAATGAAGACAGTGGCTATGACAAAGTAGGCTCCAATTAATTATGGATAGCTGTGACCAGTCAATGTGTGGATTGTGTAGTTTAAGCCAGGGGAGGCCTAAAACTAGAGGAGTGGAAGGAGTTAAACAATGTACAAAGAAATAGTCTTGTGATGATTACCAGATAGGAGCAATGAAACAGGAGTGGTACGATGCGTGACCCTGGCAAGAAGTTTCCCCATCCAGGGCATAGACGTTCTTTGGTCCGGACCAGGCAAGAGCAGACTGAGTGTCACAGGTTCGAGTCCGATTTGGAGGATGTTATGGGTGTGGTGTAGCCAATAAAACAAAATGCAGTCTAAAAGGATAAAATACAATTTAATATAAAATGTTAAAAAGGGGACAAACTACCATAAAAACAACCGGTTGCAACATTAAAAAGCCCGTATAAAAGTGGGGATAAAACAAAGAGGGTTAAAACCTGGGGGTTTAAAAGGGAACAAAAATGAGCGGGCGTGCGTGCTCCAAGGTGCTTCTGTAAGAAGGTGCGTGGGTATGTTCCGTCCATCACCGGTGCCCTCCTCCACCAGCCAGTCCTCGCCTCCTTCCTCTCCGCCGCGCCTCCCGACCACAGCGGCTCCAGGAGCTGCGTCAAAGTCCAGGGGTCCGCCTCGGGGCACGTGAGCTGGGGGAGCCTGTCGCCGCGGCTCGACCCCGCCGCGCCTGTCCGGGGGACTTCCCTCTCCCGAGCGCTCCCGAGCCGCCTTCCTGGCCTCTCCTGCGCGCCCACGGCCCTTCCGTCCATGGCGGCCGTGTGTCCCCGTTCCGTCCCCGTTTCCTGTCGAAGGGGCAGGCCAGGCCGTCCGTGCCTGCCTGCCTCCGTGCGTCCTTGTCACCTTTTTACGTGCCTCCCTGTCTCCAACCGGCTGGTGAGCCCGAGCCCCGAGTACCATGGCTTTTTACACCAAAAATCAGACTTCCCCACGTCAGCACTCAAGTTATCAAAATCATTAACCAGCAGCCATACACCAGACTCAAAAATCCCACGAGTCAGCACAAAATCATTGGCCAGTTCTGCAGCTCTAATGACACTTCACGGCTCCCGCTCATTAAGATAGGTCACCACACGACCAGGCAACACATTCTTAAACTGCTCAAGGATAATCAAATCAGACAATTGTTCAAATGTAGTTACCCCACACTGTCTCTTAAAGTGAGTGGACAACTCAGTCACTAGTTCATTGTGGGTTTGCGAGTTCACCTTAACCCACCGGTGAAATCTCTGTGCCGGGGTTCTGTTGAGTGCCTCGTAGCGAGCAAAGAATTCATTTAGAGCGTTCAACAGAGAGGTGTCACTGTTGTATGTACTCCAGGCGGGTGGAGTACATGTCCTTAATGGAGGGGAGAGGGTGAGACGGGTGGAGTACATGTCCTTAATGGTGGGTCAGGATTCTCTCTATAGTCCCTCTGTAGAAGAGCCACACAGTGATGGAGCTGGACAGGATGCTCTCTATAGTCCCTCTGTAGAAGAACCACACAGTGATGGAGCTGGTCAGGATGCTCTCTATAGTCCCTCTGTAGAAGAACCACACAGTGATGGAGCTGGTCAGGATGCTCTCTATAGTCCCTCTGTAGAAGAACCACACAGTGATGGAGCTGGTCAGGATGCTCTCTATAGTCCCTCTGTAGAAGAACCACACAGTGATGGAGCTGGTCAGGATGCTCTCTATAGTCCCTCTGTAGAAGAACCACACAGTGATGGAGCTGGTCAGGATGCTCTCTATAGTCCCTCTGTAGAAGTTGCACATAACAGAGGCTGGGACTCTGGCTCTTCTTAACTTGAGAAAGTAGAGACGCTGATTACTTTTCTTGACCAGTGAAAAAGTGCATTCACTTCTGTTATTCAACTTAAACTGTGAAACTAATAAATAATAGACTCTTTACATGTAAAGAATAATGTAAAGAATTATTCTTTACATTATTAAAGAATATAACCTTTATAAATATATAAAGGCTATATTTATTTATAACAAATAAATATAGCCTTTATTTGTTATAACTTTTTTTTTATTTTGGCACAGCTTGTAAAAAACCCAAATAAAAAATCTCATAAAATTAGAATATTTAGAAAGAGAGGGGTGTTGAATGTCGTCTTCCATTCATCTTCCTCTTTAATATGGACTAGATTATAGGCACTGCGAAGGTCTTGGTGAAAATGGTGGCCTCTTGGAGTGAGCTAAACTCTGAATCAATCAATGGAAGAGGGTACTTGTTTTTAAGAGTAATGTCATTGAGCCTCCTGTAATCAATGCAAGGGCGGAGAGTGCAGTTCTTTTTATCAACAAAAAAGAAACCGGCCCCCACAGGGGAAGAGGAAGGGCAAATGAGACCAGCAGCTAGGGAATCTGTGATATAAGTCTCCATAGCCTCCCTCTCAGGCTTGGAGAGATTATAGAGCTTGCTGGTAGGTAATGGTGCGCCAGGGATCAATTCAATGCTACAATCATATGGTCTGTGAGGAGGCAATGATGAGGCTTTGTCCTTAGAGAACACCTCCTGTAGGTCATGGTACTCGGCTGGCACCAGAGACAAATCTTTGGGCTTGGGAATAGCATATGTGCATCTGCTATTCCCAATGTAGCCAAATGAAGACAGTGGCTATGACAAAGTAGGCTCCAATTAATTATGGATAGCTGTGACCAGTCAATGTGTGGATTGTGTAGTTTAAGCCAGGGGAGGCCTAAAACTAGAGGAGTGGAAGGAGTTAAACAATGTACAAAGAAATAGTCTTGTGATGATTACCAGATAGGAGCAATGAAACAGGAGTGGTACGATGCGTGACCCTGGCAAGAAGTTTCCCCATCCAGGGCATAGACGTTCTTTGGTCCGGACCAGGCAAGAGCAGACTGAGTGTCACAGGTTCGAGTCCGATTTGGAGGATGTTATGGGTGTGGTGTAGCCAATAAAACAAAATGCAGTCTAAAAGGATAAAATACAATTTAATATAAAATGTTAAAAAGGGGACAAACTACCATAAAAACAACCGGTTGCAACATTAAAAAGCCCGTATAAAAGTGGGGATAAAACAAAGAGGGTTAAAACCTGGGGGTTTAAAAGGGAACTAAAAATGAGCGGGCGTGCGTGCTCCAAGGTGCTTCTGTAAGAAGGTGCGTGGGTATGTTCCGTCCATCACCGGTGCCCTCCTCCACCAGCCAGTCCTCGCCTCCTTCCTCTCCGCCGCGCCTCCCGACCACAGCGGCTCCAGGAGCTGCGTCAAAGTCCAGGGGTCCGCCTCGGGGCACGTGAGCTGGGGGAGCCTGTCGCCGCGGCTCGACCCCGCCGCGCCTGTCCGGGGGACTTCCCTCTCCCGAGCGCTCCCGAGCCGCCTTCCTGGCCTCTCCTGCGCGCCCACGGCCCTTCCGTCCATGGCGGCCGTGTGTCCCCGTTCCGTCCCCGTTTCCTGTCGAAGGGGCAGGCCAGGCCAGACCGTGCGTGCCTGCCTGCCTGCCTCCGTGCGTCCTTGTCACCTTTTTACGTGCCTCCTCTGTCTCCAACCGCTTCTGCTTTTATTCTTTCCTCCCAGGTGTGCCCACTTGCCGTAATTAGCAGGGGCGGGGCAACGAGCTTAGAATAAAACATGCATAAAATCAAACATAAAACCATGCAGATAAAAACACACTAAAACCAACTTAAAACCAGTCCACTCGTGCCCGTGTCATGAGCACAAGCTATGTTTCTTCTTCGTGGAATCCAACACCAATGGGCAATGTAAATTACACATTAGCACCATCACCTGGCCCAAATCAATTACTTTATGCCAGTGGTTCCCAAAGTGGGGTCCGGGGCCCCCTGTGGGGCCTTGGAGACACTATAGGGGCCCCCCAAAAAGCTTGTCTAGAAAACAAGTACATTGAAAAAATATATATTTTAAAAGAAAACATATTCGCTAAAATGTATTACTTGAAACCAGTTTTAAACTTCACTCATTACTAGATGTTGCTTTTTATGTAATTTTAGCTGTAAAACAATAAGAAAATTCCAATTAATAGGATACATTATTTTCTATTATCTGCCCCCCGAGAGAATTTCAGATTGACAACTTTGGGAATGGCTGCTTTATGCAATAAATTATAAATATACACCAACATTGTCTTTGTCTCTCATCTGTGAAATACAAAGTTGCGTGACATATTAATGGCATTATGTGTCATCAAAAAGCTTGTCGGAACGTGTTTTATGAAATAGCCCTCAGATGAAATGTTACACAAACCTGGAGTCAATAAAGTTGTCATCTGGCAACAAGGGCAAAGGAATTCTTATTGTAGGGCAAAGTACCGTTAAGCTGGATACGTCCGCAGGAGGGATCAGTCGGTGTGTGGCTCACCAGCGCTCCTCGGCTGGTTGATGAGCCCGGTCCCTTTGGCAGAGCAGGACAGTGACCGACGCTGTGTCCAGCCTTTCCGCAGTACATGCAGAGCCCGAGGCCAATGCGACGCTGGCGTTCCTGTTGGCTGAGTCTTATCCTTCCCAGCTGCATGGGTTCCTCAAAACTTGGAACGGGAGAAGGAGTTGGAGCAGCAGTTGATTCGGTAGGCAGGTGAGTGGCGTGTGCTGGCTGACGCGGTTGATGGGGGTAGAGAGTGGGAGGGGGAATGTTCTTCCCAACTGCTCTCTCTCCCTACGTCTGGCATGAGCTGCCAGCTGGTTCCTCACTTAAACCCCTGAAAAACACTCCTTGCAAAGCCTTCTCACCCCATCCGGTCTCTGCAGCTAGAATGGGTAAATCTATAGCGTATGAGGAAACAGAACCACTACCTTGGCGTAGGGAAATCAGCCGGCTACTGGCCTCCTTAGTTTGTGACGGGTGGTCAAACACTCCTCTCATCTCATTCTTAAATGTATCCATAGTATTACAAACTGGGGAACTACTGTTCACTAAAGCTAAGGCCCATGCAGAAGCTTTAACAGAGAGTAAACTCATAATAAAGGCACCTTTAGCCTTATCAGTGGAGTGTGGATATTTGCAGACGGTTCAACTGTTTTCAGATCTTACTGGAGCCGGGGAGATCAAAGAGCCATTGTGCTTTGAGGGGGAAGCAATAGAACATCCTGTTTAGAGGGGTAATAAGCTTTCATCTGTATTTTAACATCTAGATGTTAACTAAGCTAAGGAATTTCCTTTTATGTTGAAATGCATGATGGGAAATGTTAAGAGGATGGGCTTAAGCTGAATAATATAATGACTATGCTGTGAAGGATTCTTCAGACTTCTTTGAGACACCCCTGAGATGCTTAACCTGTAAACTTCATTTGGACCATCTGTAATAAAGAGCCTCTGAGACACGCAACCTTTCTGATCATTCCTCATTTTACACCGATTGGATACTGGAGCCAGATCGCCGCCTTTAAGTTTTTTTTACTATTTATATTTTTATTCATAGGAGTAAGTTAGCGGCTGTTGGTTAAAGACTAGCGTACACTGGTGTAGAAACTGTCCACATAACCCTATTTCACCTGAATACCTGGCAGGAGTGGGAATGAAGGGTTCTCGAGGTAGGGCATGTTGATGGTCCGGAGGAGCAGAAGCAGCAACAGGAGCAGGAGCAGGGGGAGCCTGAGAGAGCAGAGGATTGGCTGCCAAGTGAAGTTGGTCAAAACAAGCACTTAACTCAGAAACATTTTAGTTAAGTTGGCGGAGTCCAAAAGTTCATTAATGGTCTTCTCATGCTGGCCAACATTCGATTCTTGTAGGGTGAGAGCCTGCTTAAATCTTTCGATCTCTGTGGGGTCCATTTTGGCCAGATAATTCTGTTAAGGTTTGTAGAGGAGGAACCCCAAAGCGGAGACAGAAGCAGGCAAGGTTTAACCATTTATTGCAAACAAAGAGGAGGCGAAAAAAACACAAACCCTAAACACACTCACCATTCCCATACCCACATATTTTCCACCCGCACCCACCCACATTCCCATACCCACATATTTTCCACCTGTACCCAACACTCCAACCAACAACGTCTCCTAAAAGTGTAATAATTCTAATGATAAAAGGTCACTTCTACCTAACATACACTCTCATACTACATATCAGATACTGTACAATGTTCAATGTTAAAACACATAAAGTAAAATGTATTTGCCAGAGTTCAGTTTCATAACCAGGAGACCCCTGCCGGAGGAGCGAAGGGGCCAGGAAGGTTCATAAGGTAAAAGCAGTTCTGAAAGATAAGAAGGGCTCAGACCATTAAGACATTTATCCATCCATCCATCCATCCATCCATCCATTTTCTTCCACCTGTCCATTGCCAGGTCGTGGGGGCAGCTGTTGGAGCTGCACCAGCCCCCATGGCTCCTCCTACAGGTGGTGGGTCTACAGAAGGATGGCCTCATGGTTCTAACCGGGCCTGTTGGTCTCTCATAAGGGGCTTCTGAACCGCTCTTTGTCTGACCCGTCACCTAGGACCTGTTTAAAATGGATCCTGAAACACACGGGGAGCCAATGCAGCGACTCTAAAACCGGTGTAATGTGGTCCTGCCTCCTGGTCTTCGTCAGGACACGAGAGCTGCTGAATTTTGTAAAAGTTGTAAATCTGAGATCCTCTTTTTGGGAAGACCAGAAAGCAGGGCATTACAGTAGTCGATACGACTGGTGATAAAAGCATGCATGAGCGTCTCCGTGTTGGCCCGAGAGAGAATGGGGCGGGGCTATGTTCTTTAGATGTTAAAACCTATCTTTGTGATATTCTTAATGTGTGGAATTAAAGTCAGCTCAGAGTCAAACATCACACCCAGGTTCTTCACCTGTGAGGAAGGATTAAAAGACAATGACTGTAGTTTGGGTAAAAGTTTCTCTCTCTGGACCTCAGGACCGATGACTAAAACTTCAGTTTTGTCCTGGTTAAGCTGGAGAAAGTTTTCTGCCATCCAGGATTTGATCTAAAATGCAGTTAAAAAGTGCATCCATTGGCCTGGTGTCCTCAGGAGACATGGAGATGTACAACTGTGTATCATCAGCGTAACTATGAAAGTTGACTCCATGTCTCCTGATGACATCACCAAGAGGGAGCATATACAGGTTAAAAAGCACTGGGCCTAAAATCGAACCCTGGGGCACACCACATGTAATGTTATGGACCATAGAGGAGCAGGTATCCACACTTACCATGAATGTCCTGTCTGTGAGGTAGGATGTAAACCATTTGTGGACAGCACCAGAGAGGCCGATGTGTTTTAAACGAGTTAAAAGAATAGTATGGTCGACTGTATCAAAGGCAGCGCTCAGATCCAGTAGAACCAACACTGTGACCTTCTGTGAGTCATAATTTAATCTAAAATCATTTAAAATCTTTAAAAGGGCTGTCTCAGTGCTGTGGTTTACTCTAAAGCCAGACTGGAATTTCTCCAGGACGTTATGTGCAGTAATAAAATCATTACGTTGGATAAAGATACGTTTTTCTAAGATTTTGCTTAAGTTGTTAAAATCATTAAAAACTGAATTGCTCTTCTTCAGCAGGGGCCTCGCCACCACCCCCTTAAAGGCAGCAGGGAAGACCCCCGTCTGATGCAATGTAAAGCGTAAAGTGTCCAGAAAAGCACTATATAAAACTCCAGGGGTGGATGAGATTCGTCCCGAGTACCTTAAGCCTCTGGATGTTGTAGGACTGTCTTGGCTGACACGTCTCTGCAACATTGCGTGGCGGTCAGGGACAGTGCCCCTGGATTGGCAGACCGGGGTGGTGGTCCCTCTCTTTAAGAAGGGGGATCGGAGGGTGTGCTCCAATTACACTCCTCAGCCTCCCTGGTAAGGTCTACTCAAGGGTGCTGGAGAGGAGGATCCGGCCGATAGTCGAACCTCCGATTCAGGAGGAACAATGCGGTTTTCGTCCTGGTCGTGGAACACTGGACCAGCTCTATACCCTTCATCGGGTGCTCGAGGGTTTGTGGGAGTTCGCCCAACCAGTCCACATGTGTTTTGTGGATCTGGAGAAAGTGTTCGACCGTGTCCCTCGTGGTGCCCTGTAGGGGGGTGCTCCGGGAGTATGGGGTCCGGGGCCCTCTGCTATGGGCTGTCCGTTCCCTGTATGACCGCAGCAGGAGCTTGGGTCGCATTGCCGGCAGTAAGTCAGACCTGTTCCCGGTGCGTGTTGGTCTCCGCCAGGGCTGCCCTTTGTCACCGGTTCTGTTCATTACCTATATGGATAGTATTTCTAGGCGCAGCCAGGGGCCGGAGGGTGTCCGGTTTGGGAACCTCAGAATCTCATCTCTGCTGTTTGCAGACGATGTTGTTCTGTTGGCTTCATCAAATCAGGACCTTCAGCTGCACATGGGCGGTTTGCAGCCGAGTGTGGAGCGGCCGGGATGAGGATCAGCACCTCCAAATCTGAGGCCATTTAAAACCCGACGGGTCACTGCTGACCACGGGCATTTCCACCTTCAGCCCATGCAACTCAACACACAACATGGCTGGTGAGCCCGAGCCCCGAGTACCATGGCTTTTTACACCAAAAATCAGACTTCCCCACGTCAGCACTCAAGTTATCAAAATCATTAACCAGCAGCCATACACCAGACTCAAAAATCCCACGAGTCAGCACAAAATCATTGGCCAGTTCTGCAGCTCTAATGACACTTCACGGCTCCCGCTCATTAAGATAGGTCACCACACGACCAGGCAACACATTCTTAAACTGCTCAAGGATAATCAAATCAGACAATTGTTCAAATGTAGTTACCCCACACTGTCTCTTAAAGTGAGTGGACAACTCAGTCACTAGTTCATTGTGGGTTTGCGAGTTCACCTTAACCCACCGGTGAAATCTCTGTGCCGGGGTTCTGTTGAGTGCCTCGTAGCGAGCAAAGAATTCATTTAGAGCGTTCAACAGAGAGGTGTCACTGTTGTATGTACTCCAGGCGGGTGGAGTACATGTCCTTAATGGAGGGGAGAGGGTGAGACGGGTGGAGTACATGTCCTTAATGGTGGGTCAGGATTCTCTCTATAGTCCCTCTGTAGAAGAGCCACACAGTGATGGAGCTGGTCAGGATGCTCTCTATAGTCCCTCTGTAGAAGAACCACACAGTGATAGAGCTGGTCAGGATGCTCTCTATAGTCCCTCTGTAGAAGAACCACACAGTGATGGAGCTGGTCAGGATGCTCTCTATAGTCCCTCTGTAGAAGAACCACACAGTGATGGAGCTGGTCAGGATGCTCTCTATAGTCCCTCTGTAGAAGAACCACACAGTGATGGAGCTGGTCAGGATGCTCTCTATAGTCCCTCTGTAGAAGAACCACACAGTGATGGAGCTGGTCAGGATGCTCTCTATAGTCCCTCTGTAGAAGTTGCACATAACAGAGGCTGGGACTCTGGCTCTTCTTAACTTGAGAAAGTAGAGACGCTGATTACTTTTCTTGACCAGTGAAAAAGTGCATTCACTTCTGTTATTCAACTTAAACTGTGAAACTAATAAATAATAGACTCTTTACATGTAAAGAATAATGTAAAGAATTATTCTTTACATTATTAAAGAATATAACCTTTATAAATATATAAAGGCTATATTTATTTATAACAAATAAATATAGCCTTTATTTGTTATAACTTTTATTTTATTTTGGCACAGCTTGTAAAAAACCCAAATAAAAAATCTCATAAAATTAGAATATTTAGAAAATAGACTGTAAGCCAAAATCATCAAAATTAAACAAAGGCTTCACATATGTCATTTTGCATGTCATGAGTCTATATCATATATTAGTTTCACATTTTAAGTTGAATTACAGAAATAAACGTTTTCATGATATTCTAGTTAAATGACGTGCACCTGTACTCCTTACAAAGTACAGTTCAAGACTTTCAAATAGTTTTCATGGAAGAATGAAGTATTTGTATTAGTAATTGTTGTGATTTAATTGTTTCACTTGGTGGTGAAATCTTGTGTAAATCTTGTTTTGTGAGCAGCATGCTGGATCGACTCTAGGATGTTACAGCTGTGGAGATCAAAATAAATACAAATACAAGAAATCATTCCTTTCATCCTAAATAGTGCCCAGCACCACTTTTGATGCTCTTCGCGCTGACACTTAAAATGTAGCAGTCAGGCATTAAATAAATGGTGCCAAAATCAAGGCCTTAAATATCTATTCTCTTCTATTTCATTCTGTTCGGTTTTAATAATGAGTCATTTATTTAATCCAGATTTCTAAATCTTACAACAAACTGAAAAAGGAGTTTGGTCTGTGTTTTGCCTCCCTCTGGTGGACATAAAGCAGAGTCACACAGTAATGAAGCAGTGGACAACGTATCAATACATGTCCTTAATGGAGGGAGAGGGTGAGACGGGTGGAGTACATGTCCTTAATGGTGGGGAGAGGGTGAGATGGGTGGAGTGCATGTCCTTAATGGTGGGGAGAGGGTGAGACGGGTGGAGTGCATGTCCTTAATGGTGGGGAGAGGGTGAGACGGGTGGAGTACATGTCCTTAATGGAGGGGAGAGGGTGAGACGGGTGGAGTACATGTCCTTAATGGAGGGGAGAGGGTGAGACGGGTGGAGTACATGTCCTTAATGGTGGGGAGAGGGTGAGACGGGTGGAGTACATGTCCTTAATGGAGGGAAAAGGGTGAGACGGGTGGAGTACATGTCCTTAATGGTGGGGAGAGGGTGAGACGGGTGGAGTACATATCCTTAATGGTGGGGAGAGGGTGAGACGGGTGGAATGCATATCCTTAATGGTGGGGAGAGGGTGAGACGGGTGGAATGCATGTCCTTAATGGAGGGGAGAGGGTGAGACGGGTGGAGTGCATGTCCTTAATGGTGGGGAGAGGGTGAGACGGGTGGAGTACATGTCCTTAATGGTGGGGAGAGGGTGAGACGGGTGGAGTACATGTCCTTAATGGTGGGGAGAGGGTGAGACGGGTGGAGTACACGTCCTTAATGGTGGGGAGAGGGTGAGACGGGTGGAGTACATGTCCTTAATGGTGGGGAGAGGGTGAGACGGGTGGAGTACATGTCCTTAATGGTGGGGAGAGGGGGAGACGGGTGGAGTACATGTCCTTAATGGTGGGGAGAGGGTGAGACGGGTGGAGTACATGTCCTTAATGGAGGGAAAAGGGTGATACGGGTGGAGTACATGTCCTTAATGGTGGGGAGAGGGTGAGACGGGTGGAGTACATATCCTTAATGGTGGGGAGAGGGTGAGACGGGTGGAATGCATATCCTTAATGGTGGGGAGAGGGTGAGACGGGTGGAATGCATGTCCTTAATGGAGGGGAGAGGGTGAGACGGGTGGAGTACATGTCCTTAATGGTGGGGAGAGGGTGAGACGGGTGGAGTACATGTCCTTAATGGTGGGGAGAGGGTGAGACGGGTGGAGTACACGTCCTTAATGGTGGGGAGAGGGTGAGACGGGTGGAGTACATGTCCTTAATGGTGGGGAGAGGGTGAGACGGGTGGAGTACATGTCCTTAATGGTGGGGAGAGGGTGAGACGGGTGGAGTACATGTCCTTAATGGTGGGGAGAGGGTGAGACGGGTGGAGTACATGTCCTTAATGGAGGGAAAAGGGTGAGACGGGTGGAGTACATGTCCTTAATGGTGGGGAGAGGGTGAGACGGGTGGAGTACATATCCTTAATGGTGGGGAGAGGGTGAGACGGGTGGAATGCATATCCTTAATGGTGGGGAGAGGGTGAGACGGGTGGAATGCATGTCCTTAATGGTGGGGAGAGGGTGAGACGGGTGGAGTACATATCCTTAATGGTGGGGAGAGGGTGAGACGGGTGGAATGCATATCCTTAATGGTGGGGAGAGGGTGAGACGGGTGGAGTACATGTCCTTAATGGTGGGGAGAGGGTGAGACGGGTGGAGTACATATCCTTAATGGTGGGGAGAGGGTGAGACGGGTGGAATGCATATCCTTAATGGTGGGGAGAGGGTGAGACGGGTGGAGTGCATGTCCTTAATGGAGGGGAGAGGGTGAGACGGGTGGAGTGCATGTCCTTAATGGTGGGGAGAGGGTGAGACGGGTGGAGTACATGTCCTTAATGGTGGGGAGAGGGTGAGACGGGTGGAGTACATGTCCTTAATGGTGGGGAGAGGGTGAGACGGGTGGAGTACATGTCCTTAATGGTGGGGAGAGGGTGAGACGGGTGGAGTACATGTCCTTAATGGTGGGGAGAGGGTGAGACGGGTGGAGTACATGTCCTTAATGGAAGGGAGAGGGTGAGACGGGTGGAGTACATGTCCTTAATGGAGGGGAGAGGGTGAGACGGGTGGAGTACATGTCCTTAATGGAGGGGAGAGGGTGAGACGGGTGGAGTACATGTCCTTAATGCCAGATTTCTAAATCTAACAAACTGAAAAAGGAGTTTGGTCTGTGTTTTGCCTCCCTCTGGTGGACATGAAGCAGAGTCACACAGTAATGAAGCAGTGGACACCGTATCAATCACGAGCAGATGCGGTACTCAAGTACAAGTACTCAAGCACATGTACTTGAGTAACTTTTTGAAGAAATGGTGGAGTAGTTTTATCAAACAGTACTTTTTACTTCTACTTGAGTAAAATTATAATGCAAATGCTTCATATAAAACAGATGTAGTTCGTCTCGTGCTCCTTGTTTAGAATGATTTAGTTTTTCTATATTTTCTGACATTTTCTCCGACAAATTAGTAAAAATCTTTATACTTGCATTTATTTCACAGTAACCAGTGCTTAATTTGATCCCCCGTTTGGGGGAACGCATTCCCCCACCTTTCAGATTTTCAGGGTAAAGGATCCGGGGAACATTTTGCAGGAACCGGCAAAGATTTGATCCGATGTAATGGTGTTTAATGAGAGTGTTTTGGTTTGTCCCCTAAATCCATCACAACACAAACGTGATCCTGAACACGTTACTCTTAATTGAGTAATATTTCGAGCACTCCACTACCTCTGCTGGTGACCAATGTGGCGCCCTCCAGCAGCCGGCGCGGGTCATCTGCATGTGGGCCGGCGGCGGCTCAGATGGTTGATGGTCCGGATCACGCTCCCACAGGTGCACACTGTGGTTGTGTCCTTGGGCAAGACCCTCAGCGTAAGACATGGCTCTGCACTGTGACCCTGAACATAGTCACAGTATGTGTGGAGTCATGGTGAAGAGCTTCCAGGTCAGTCACAATCCAACAGTCCAACAATGTGCACTCACATGAAAAATCCAAAGTATATTTCATTGTTATTCCCTTGATGTTTAGAATGTGCGGTTTATTTCATTAAGTATGGAGCCTTTATGAACAGATGACGTCCACATACTGAGGAGCAGGAAGAGACTCTACACGTCTTCAAGACAAAAGAAATGTCTTCATGGTTTAGCTGTTATTCATTGTGTGCCACCACATATGTTTCTCGTGAATTGTCCCAGTGTGAAATGATAGAACAAACAAGAGCTATGGCCCATACCCGTCCCCGTTACGGACACTACTTTAAACCTTTTTGTAATGGCTGTGTATTACTTGTTGTGTTTTGCTGTTGTGTACCTGCTATGCTACCAGGGGGCGCTGTGAGCGTGTGGAAAATGTGTACTCTGAGAGAAGCAGGGGCATGGTTCCAGATACACAATATTACCATTTCTCTCAAACATTGTTCACAAATCAGTCCAAATGTGTGATAGTGAGCACTTCTGCTTTGCTGAGATAATCCATCCCACCTCACAGGTGTGCCACATCAAGATGCTGATCTGACATCATGATTAGTGCACACCTTATATTGCCCACAACAAAAGGCCACCCTGAAATGTGCAGTTTGTTGCTTTATTGGGGGTCTGGGGACTCAGAACCAGTCAGTATCTGGTGTGACCACCATTTGCCTCATGCAGTGCAACACATCTTCTTCCATAGAGTTTATCAGATTGTCAATTGTGGCCTGTGGAATGTTGGTCCACTCCTCTTCAATGGCTGTGCAAAGTTGCTGGATATTAGTGGAACTGGTACACGCTGTCGTGTTCGCCGGTCAAGCACATCCCAAACATGCTCAATGGGTGCCATGTCCGGTGAGTATGCTGGCCATGCAAGAACTGGGACATTTTCAGCTTCCAAGAATTGTGTACAGATCCTTGCAACATGGGGCCGTGCATTATCTTGCTGAAACATGAGGTGATGTTCACCTAACCCTAACCCTAACCGAGATTCATCCGTGAAGAGAACACCTCTCCAACGTGCCAGACGCCATCGGATGTGAGCATTTGCCCACTCAAGTCTGTTACGGCGACGAGCTGGAGTCAGGTCAAGACCCCGATGAGGACGTCGAGCTGGAGTCAGGTCAAGACCCCGATGAGGACGACGAGCTGGAGTCAGGTCAAGACCCCGATGAGGACGACGAGCTGGAGTCAGGTCAAGACCCCGATGAGGACGACGAGCTGGAGTCAGGTCAAGACCCCGATGAGGACGACGAGCTGGAGTCAGGTCAAGACCCCGATGAGGACGACGAGCTGGAGTCAGGTCAAGACCCCGATGAGGACGACGAGCTGGAGTCAGGTCAAGACCCCGATGAGGGCGACGAGCTGGAGTCAGGTCAAGACCCTGATGAGGACGACGAGCTGGAGTCAGGTCAAGACCCCGATGAGGATGACGAGCAGCAGTTGAGCTTCCCTGAGACGGTTTCTGACAGTTTGTGCAGAAATGGTTTGGTTATGCAAACCAATTGTTTCAGCAGCTGTCTGAGTGGCTGGTCTCAGACGATCTTGGAGGTGAACCTGCTGGATGTGGAGGTCCTGGGCTGGTGTGGTTACACGTGGTCTGCGGTTGTGAGGCCGGTTGGATGTACTGCCATATTCTCTGAAACGCCTTTGGAGACGGCTTATGGTGGAGAAATGAACATTCAATCCATGAGCAACAGATCTGGTTGCATTCCTGCTGTCAGCATGCCACGTGCACGCTCCCTCAATGCTTGTGGCATCTGTGGCATTTTGCTGTGAGACAAAACTGCACATTTCAGGGTGGCCTTTTATTGTGGGCAGTATAAGGTACACCTGTGCACTAATCATGATGTCAGATCAGCATCTTGATGTGGCACACCTGTGAGGTGGGATGGATTATCTCAGCAAAGCAGAAGTGCTCACTATCACACATTTGGACTGATTTGTGAACAATGTTTGAGAGAAATTGTAATATTGTGTATCTGGGATGAATTTTAGATCTTTAAGTCCATCTCATGAAAAATGGGATGGGAGTGATGGGAGTGATGGGAGTGTTGGGAGTGATGGGAGTGATGGGAGTGATGGGAGTGATGGGAGTGTTGGGAGTGATGGGAGTGATGGGAGTGATGGGAGTGATGGGAGTGATGGGAGTGTTGGGAGTGATGGGAGTGATGGGAGTGATGGGAGTGATGGGAGTGTTGGGAGTGATGGGAGTGATGGGAGTGTTGGGAGTGATGGGAGTGATGGGAGTGATGGGAGTGATGGGAGTGATGGGAGTGTTGGGAGTGATGGGAGTGATGGGAGTGTTGGGAGTGATGGGAGTGATGGGAGTGATGGGAGTGATGGGAGTGTTGGGAGTGATGGGAGTGATGGGAGTGATGGGAGTGATGGGAGTGATGGGAGTACTGTGACCCCATAGGCAGCGGGCTGTGTTTCCATATTTTCAAGTTTCCCTTTGACAGTGTGATCTGGAACACGCTCACTGAAGCTAAAGTAAGGACAGACATGTGGCAGAAGAACCCGAGTGAACAAACAGGACCAAAGTCCGGCCCGCCCCCGGCCCCGCCCCTGGCCCCGCCCCCTCAGTATAATAGCGTTGCGCTCTGCTGCTGTCAGCGTGTGAGGAGCAGACATGGGTGCTTGGTGGAGCGTCTTTGGGCACCCGCTGTGGGCCGCGTGCACGCTGGTGCTCGCGCTGGTGGTGCGTGTGCAGCGGAGGGCGCGCTGGGACCCGCGAGTGTGCCCCACAGACCTGCGCGGGAAAACAGCCATCGTGACCGGCGCCAACACAGGTGCGTGACCTCTGACCCCTGACCTGTGTGTGCCTGTGTGTGTGTACTTACTTAAAGTACTACTAAAGTACTCTGTGACTCTGCAGATACGTTTAGTGTTTAAACAAGCAGCAGAAGGCACGGGCGCTTTGCCTAAACACATTCTTACTGTTATTGTTATTGGCATAGATGCAGAGGAATGATGGACATGAGGAAACTGTGAAGCCAAAACCTGCAGCTGAATGTTTAGAGTAGAGTAGGGTAGTGTAGGGTAGAGTAGAGTAGAGTAGAGTAGGGTAGAGTAGGGTAGGGTAGAGTAGAGTAGGGTAGAGTAGAGAAGAGTAGGGTAGAGTAGAGTAGGGTAGAGTAGGGTATGGTAGAGTAGGGTAGAGTAGAGTAGGGTAGAGTAGAGTAGAGTAGGGTAGAGTAGGGTAGGGTAGAGTAGAGTAGGGTAGAGTAGAGTAGGGTAGAGTAGGGTAGGGTAGAGTAGAGTAGGGTAGAGTAGAGAAGAGTAGGGTAGAGTAGGATAGAGTAGAGAAGAGTAGAGTAGAGTAGGGTAGAGTAGGGTATGGTAGAGTAGGGTAGAGTAGAGTAGGGTAGAGTAGAGTAGAGTAGGGTAGAGTAGGGTAGGGTAGAGTAGAGTAGGGTAGAGTAGAGTAGGGTAGAGTAGAGTAGGGTAGAGTAGGGTAGGGTAGAGTAGAGTAGGGTAGAGTAGAGAAGAGTAGGGTAGAGTAGGATAGAGTAGAGAAGAGTAGAGTAGGGTAGAGTAGGGCAGAGTAGAGCAGAGTAGAGTAGGGTAGAGTAGGGCAGAGTAGGGCAGAGTAGAGTAGGGTAGAATAGAGTAGAGTAGAGTAGGGTAGGTGGAACTGAGCCAATAGAGGTTCTCAACTGGTGGGTCAGGACCGTTTGCAGGCAACCTTTTCTTTCAACATCTGAATCCCCTGAATTAGTAAAGAAACAGCATCAGTCTGAGAATGACTTTTGATTATGATTTTTTTAATCCGTATTCAACAATCATTTGTGGGGGAAATATTCCACTGTTGCAAAATTCCAGAACATTTTCCAAGGGAATACATGGGAATCAACAGGGAATGAACATAACTGAAGGTCACTTCTTCACAGACAGTGTTGGGGAGAATATTTAGTTACTGAATACTGAATACTGAATACTTAAAATGTATTTTGTAGCATATTCCATTACTTTGTCGAATCGGACGACTGTATTCTGAATACTTTCACATTGATTGTCATTATATTTATGTATAGAGATTACAATTGTTGGAACACCTGTTATTAACTCACTTACCATTCATGAGGAACTTAAAACTCTCTCGGCCAATGGAGCAGCAGATACAGCATCATGTGACACGTGTATCTGTATGAACATCTTTATTTTATTTTAGGAGGAAAAACATTAAAAGTTCTTTCTTGTTCTCGTATGTTGTGCAATTTGGAGCTAACATTTAAGGACTTAGTATTCCCTTGATATTTGGAAAGTAACTGTATTCTAAATACTCTCAAAGGAAAGAGTAACTTTAATACAGTTACTCAAAAAGAGTATTCTAAATACATGTATTTAGTTACTCCCCAACACGGTTCACAGACAGATGTAACTGAAACATTTGATCTGATGGCTACACACTGAACTATGGACCACAAAGAGGAGAGGACATGTGTGTGACAGCAGAATGTGTTGGTCCTCACACTTCTTATAAGGGTGTGACGTCACTATAAACGTTTTTAAATGGCATAAAATAGGGAAACATTTTGAGAACAAGAAAAAATGTGTACAAAAATGAGAAAAAAAAATCATTTATTTTAAACAACCAAGTCACTCCCTAGATGCTGCTCCTCCTGCAGCTGCTGGGTTTCCATATGTTTGAGGAAAGACTGGATCTGAGCGTGTGTTCTATTTACAGCAAACAGGAAACAATCCGGAAATGTTTTTGGTGCTGAACATTTTTGAACCATAGTGAACCCACACCACGTCTGGAGCTGGTTAGACGTTTGTGAGAAACCGAGCAGTGGAAGAAATACTACTGCAGTACAATGCTGTACATTGACTTTGTGACTCTCTTATCCCGGTCCATGTCCTGTTTGCTATCAGGCTGTTGGCTCGTGTTCATGTTCATGGTCCGTTGGTGGAAAGTCCCTCTTCCTGATTCAGTCCTCTTCCTGAGAAACTCATGAGCTCACACTCACACGTAAGCTTCTGGTACATCTGGCAACGCTTCATGTTTGGTCATAAACAAGTCTGCAGGGCGGTGAGAGGTCAGTGTGATGACCCTGGTTCACACATTCTATAAGGGTAGATCTCCATGGAAACCTGGCCAGAGCCATAACCTGCTCTGGTCTAGATTTGATCTAGCCTGGCCTTTGCCATCCGTAAACTCGGGTCAAATATTTTTCCCTGCATGTACGTCTGGGTTTGATCTCAATGGCTGCGATTCAATCGGTTGAATTTCATCCTACCATTCAGCGAGCGGGGGAGGCGGGTGTTGTAGGTGGGCCGGGCGCATTACTTCACAACCAAACGCTAGCGATTGGGTAAAATCAGACCCAATCGTTTCAAACTTTAAACAGAGTTCACCCCTCCCACTTGTAAACGGAGCTCAATTGAGGAAGTCCAGACCCTCTGTACGAAACAAGTACGAGGGTATGCTAAAACCAGGCTAGATTTGATCTGGTCTCAGATGAAATTGAATAAGTACATTTTGTTTTAATTCAGATTATTTCATACCATTTCAAGTGGAAAAGAAATATTGTGAAATGAAGAGTTGAAGAGAAGGGGTGTCCCAATTCTATTTTGCAGCGAGGGGTGAGGGAGAGGGCCACGTAGCCCTCAAAGCACACTACAGACAAAGGGGTAGGAGAAGTTTGACAAAACACGGAAATAAGCTGTGAAATTAATTCATGGGCATCATCGATAAGCACTCTTATTGATGAAGTTGCAGAACACTTCGCTCGTGACTTTGTTGGCGTTGTGCAAGAGTCCATCCTTAAACGTGTCCGTTCTACGTTTTCGCGTTGCTGCTGCGGACGCTCCGTTTATCCGACTTTTGACTTTCTTTCCAAACTCTCGATACGTCGCCATTGACCTGACACACGGGGTTCAGTGCCTCGCTGCTGCGCCCGCTGTCTCCCCGTGCCGCTGTGCTCTGAGCCCGGGTCCGAGACGATCTGTCCCGGTCTGAGCGCGGGTCTACCTCTGCCCGTCCCGCTATGAGAGCAACACACGGACAGGAGCATCGCGGGATGAACCCCTGTAGGGTTAGGGCTGAGACCGAGTCCTGTTGTTTATGGAAAATGTGTACCAATGCTTTTGCAAAGAACCGTATTGTATTAAACATGTCCAATCACGCAAAGAGCCGCTCGCTGACTGGCCAAGAGCCGCGGGTTCGTCACCCCTGCATTAGGACATTGCTGGAGCAAGAGGAATATACCTCATTTTGACATTTTTAAGTGTCATCTGGTCCTTTGAACTTCTCCGAGTGATGACGTGCTTTGTAGCAGCACTGATCCAGAAGCTCCAGGTCCGGGTTTTTGTTGCTCTGAGCTGCAGATTGAGCTCAAGAGGAACAAAAATAAATGTACTGTAAAAAAGGAACTCTCCCCAAAGATGGCCGCCATGTGCCCCATATGGACCCGAGCATCTTAGAAAACCTCATTAGATTAAAGGTGAAGGTGTGCTGTGTTGTCCCCGTAGGGAAATGTCTGATTTTCACCTATCCTTCAATGCCAGTGGGGCGACCTGTCAGGAGCAGGGGGTGACGGCAGATTTAGGACCAGACTGATGGTCAGAATCACCTGGCTGGAGGATTCACCTATTGTACATGTTTTCGGGTGATGAGAGTCACTTACGCAGACACGGGCTGGACACGCAAACTCCAAAGAAAGGCCCACAGGAATCGAACCCTGAAAATCCCTCCTATAAAACTGAAATAACATTTGGACAAAAACATTCTCTTCTGCAGATGTGACAGCCGTATGTCAGTCAGCATTATCAAACGGTCATGAACTAACTCAAAACACATCAAACAGTATAAAGGAAATACTGTAAGTGCTTTTCCATTTGATGACACTGCACTAGATTAGAAAGGCCAGTCCCAAGATGGCCGCCAGAACTGCCATTCGTTCAAACGTATTCTTCTGGCCATGTCCGTTCTACAGTTTGATTAAAGGTCATGTGACACTTCTGTCAGACTAAAAGAACGTGCAGGGTAAACCCTAAATGCTCCTACATCACCGGACTCATCTGAACACAGTTAAAGAAAGACATAATGCTGGTAGTAATAGTACCCTGGTTTCCCAGGTATCGGGTTCCATGTGGCGCTGGACCTGGCTCGCCGCGGCGCCCGCGTGATCCTCGCCTGTCGATGTCCCGTCAGGGGCGGAGCCGCTCGGGACATGATCAGAGTCCAGTCCGGGAACCACCAAGTCCTGTTGCGGATCGTGGACCTGGGGAGCATGGAGTCAGTCCGAGAGTTTGCCCAAAACATCATCCAAGAAGAACCAGAGCTCCACCTGCTGGTCAACAACGCAGGCGTGTCAGGTATGAAGACTACTACTGCTACTGCAATACTGTTACTACTACTGCTACTGTTACTACTACTGCTACTGCAATACTGTTACTACTACTGCTACTGCAATACTGTTACTACTACTGCTACTGTTACTACTACTGCTACTGCAATACTGTTACTACTACTGCTACTGCAATACTGTTACTACTACTGCTACTGCAATACTGTTACTACTACTGCTACTGCAATACTGTTACTACTACTGCTACTGTTACTACTACTGCTACTGCAATACTGTTACTACTACTGCTACTGCAATACTGTTACTACTACTGCTACTGTTACTACTACTGCTACTGCAATACTGTTACTACTACTGCTACTGTTACTACTACTCCTACTGCAATACTGTTACTACTACTGCTACTGTTACTACTACTCCTACTGCAATACTGTTACTACTACTGCTACTGTTACTACTACTCCTACTGCACTACTTTTACTACTACAAATACTAATACTGTTACTACTACTGCTACTGTTACTACTACTACTACTGCAATACTGTTACTACTACAAATACTAATACTGTTACTACTACTGCTACTGTTACTACTGCTCCTACTGCACTACTTTTACTACTACTAATACTAGTACTGTTACTACTACTGCTACTGTTACTACTACTAATACTAATATTGTCACTACTACTGCTACTGTTACTAATACTACTACTGGACTACTTTTACTACTACTAATACTGTTACTACTACTGCTACTAATAATGTTACTACTACTGCTACTGTTACCACTATTACAACTACTGCACTGTTACTACTACTACTACTGGACTACTTTTACTACTACTAATACTGTTACTACTACTGCTACTAATAATGTTACTACTACTGCTACTGTTACCACTATTACAACTACTGCACTGTTACTACTACTACTACTGGACTACTTTTACTACTACTAATACTGTTACTACTACTGCTACTGTTACCACTACTACAACTACTACTACTGTTGCTATTAACAATTATGGGCCCCCCATATTATATATATATATATATATATATATATATATATGTTTTAATCACAGGTTGTCACAAATGTTCATTTATTTCTGTAATTCATCTTAAAATGTGAAACTGATACATGATACAGACTCATCATGCAAAGTGACATATGTCCAGCCTTTATTTGTTGACGATTATGGCTTACAGTCCATTTGAATGGGTTTTTTACAAGCTGAGCCATAATACGAGAGCAGAAGAAGCTGGTGGTTTACAACATGATGGAGAAGGAAGGTTCAGAGGAAGCTTCGGATGAACTTAGGGAGCAGATTATAAAGGGGAAAGATCATTTCCTTGAAACTCTGCCCCCAACGTTTTTATTAAACGTTATTAAAAGGGGGTGGAGCTTATGCAAGAGCACATGCTCCCCACAGCGGCAACAGTTTTATACAAGTTTCAGTTTGTATTGACAGAGCAAAATCACACATTTCACCACTACGCCATATTTGATTTGGCTCATTATGTTGTAGCAGGGGGAGGCAACGTCAGGCCTGGGACCCAGATCCAACCCTCTAGGATAGAACCTCTGGCCCTCAAGATTTGAGAAATAACTTTATACTAATCAGATATCAAATGCCTCAAATACTCAAAAGTGTGAAAAAAACTGTAAATTTCTTTAAAAATGTCTTTACATTTTGGCATTATACCCAAGTGCAGCGACTCAGGACTAAAACCATAATCCGATCTAAAAACAAAACAAAAGTGGAGAAAGTGGTGGTTTACTTCAGACTACAGCTGACCCTGTTTTTTTTTGACGATGAAGAAAATCGGCCTTCCACCCCTGTGTTACACATTTTTCTTATTTAAATACAGTTACGTGAGCCTGTCCACGTCCACGCAGTAATATCGTCGAAGTACTCCAGGTGTTATTTCGCCTCACAATATAGTGCCCCTTTTTATCCGCTTAGAAAATCCACGTTTAATTTTGTGTAACTACACTTGGATCGTGTAACTACTCACGTAACTGTGTTTAAATCGGGAAAACGTGGAACAGCTTTGTCGCTTCTACCTTCACCCCAGTGTGGAGCTAAACCTTTGCTAGGAGAGGCTAAATGCTAACAATGTGTGTGTGCCTGAGCGCACGCACAAAGACCAGACAGGTACGCATCAACTCGTCTAAGCTCAGGTAAGGACAGATCTCAGTGTGGAGAAACTCTGGCCTTTAAGGATACTTGGTTTTCAATACCTATTCTAAAATATTTGTCATCAGCAGCAGTGTGTTGCCCAAGGACACAATGACAGCGTGCACCTGTGGGAGCCGAGATTCCAACTGGGGACCCATGTTTTATAAAAAAAAAAAGAGTGCATTTACAGGTGCTCATCACATTTACAGGTGCTCATCACATCATTAGAATATCATGAAAAAGTGCATTCACTTCTGTTATTCAAGTTAAACTGTGAAACTAATGTAATGACAGACTCATTACTCTTCACACTCTGTTCTCTTCACACTCTGTTCTCCTCACACTGTTCTCTTCACACTCTGTTCTCTTCACACTCTGTTCTCTTCACACTGTCCTCTTCACACTCTGTTCTCTTCACACTCTGTTCTCTTCACACTCTGTTCTCTTCACACTGTCCTCTTCACACTCTGTTCTCTTCACACTCTGTTCTCTTCACACTCTGTTCTCTTCACACTGTCCTCTTCACACTCTGTTCTCTTCACACTGTCCTCTTCACACTCTGTCCTCTTCACACTCTGTTCTCTTCACACTCTGTTCTCTTCACACTGTCCTCTTCACACTCTGTTCTCTTCACACTCTGTTCTCTTCACACTCTGTTCTCTTCACACTGTCCTCTTCACACTCTGTTCTCTTCACACTCTGTTCTCTTCACACTCTGTTCTCTTCACACTCTGTTCTCTTCACACTCTGTTCTCTTCACACTGTCCTCTTCACACTCTGTTCTCTTCACACTCTGTTCTCTTCACACTGTCCTCTTCACACTCTGTTCTCTTCACACTCTGTTCTCTTCACACTGTCCTCTTCACACTCTGTTCTCTTCACACTCTGTTCTCTTCACACTCTGTTCTCTTCACACTCTGTTCTCTTCACACTCTCCTCTTCACACTCTGTTCTCTTCACACTCTCCTCTTCACACTCTGTTCTCTTCACACTCTGTTCTCTTCACTCTGTTCTCTTCACACTCTGTTCTCTTCACACTCTGTTCTCTTTACACTCTGTTCTCTTCACACAATGTTCTCTTCACACTCTGTTCTCTTCACACTTTGTTCTCTTCACACTGTTCTCTTCACACTCTGTTTTCTTCACACACTGTTCTCTTCACACTCTGTTCTCTTCACACTCTGTTCTCTTCACACTCTGTTCTCATCACACTGTTCTCATCACACTCTGTTCTCTTCACACTCTGTTCTCTTCACACTGTTCTCTTCGCACTCTGTTCTCTTCACACTCTGTTCTCTTCACACTGTTCTCTTCACACTCTGTTCTCTTCACACTCTTTTCTCTTCACTCTGTTCTCTTCACGCTATGTTCTCTTCACACTCTATTCTCTTCACTCTGTTCTCTTCACACTCTGTTCTCTTCACTCTGTTCTCTTCACACTCTGTTCTATTCACACTGTTCTCTTCACTCTGTTCTCTTCACACTCTGTTCTATTCACACACTGTTCTCTTCACACTCTGTTCTCTTCACACTCTGATCTCTTCACACTCTGTTCTCTTCACACTGTTCTCTTCACACTCTGTTCTCTTCACACTGTTCTCTTCACACTCTGTTCTCTTCACACTGTTCTCTTCACACTCTGTTCTCTTCACACTCTGTTCTCTTCACACTCTGTTCTCTTCACACTCTGTTCTCTTCACTCTGTTCTCTTCACACTGTTCTCTTCACACTCTGTTCTCTTCACACTCTGTTCTCTTCACACTGTTCTCTTCACACACTGTTCTGTTCTCTTCACACTCTGTTCTCTTCACACTCTGTTCTCTTCACACTCTGTTCTCTTCACACTCTGTTCTCTTCACACTCTGTTCTCTTCACACACTATTCTCTTCACTCTTTTCTCTTCACTCTGTTCTCTTCACACTCTGTTCCATTCACACTCTGTTCTCTTCACACTCTGTTCTCTTCACACTGTTCTCTTCACACTCTGTTCTCTTCACACACTGTTCTCTTCACACACTGTTCTCTTCACACTGTTCTCTTCACACTCTGTTCTCTTCACACTCTGTTCTCATCACACTGTTCTCATCACACTCTGTTCTCTTCACACTGTTCTCTTCACACTCTGTTCTCTTCACACACTGTTCTCTTCACACTCTGTTCTCTTCACTCTGGTCTCTTCACACTCTGTTCTCTTCACACTGTTCTCTTCACACTCTGTTCTCTTCACACTCTGTTCTCTTCACTCTGTTCTCTTCACACTGTTCTCTTCACACTCTGTTCTCTTCACACTCTGTTCTCTTCACACACTGTTCTCTTCACACACTGTTCTCTTCACACTGTTCTTCTTCACACTCTGTTCTCTTCACACTGTTCTCTTCACACTGTTCTCTTCACACTCTGTTCTCTTCACACTCTGTTCTCTTCACACTGTTCTCTTCACTCTTTTCTCTTCACACTCTGTTCTCTTCACTCTGTTCTCTTCACACTCTGTTCTCTTCACACTCTGTTCTCTTCACTCTGTTCTCTTCACACTCTGTTCCATTCACACTCTGTTCTCTTCACACACTGTTCTCTTCACACACTGTTCTCTTCACACTCTGTTCTCTTCACACTCTGTTCTCTTCACACTGTTCTCTTCACACTCTGTTCTCTTCACACTTTGTTCTCTTCACACTCTGTTCTCTTCACTCTTTTCTCTTCACACTCTTCTCTTCACACTCTGTTCTCTTCACTCTGTTCTCTTCACACTCTGTTCCATTCACACTCTGTTCTCTTCACACTCTGTTCTCTTCACACTGTTCTCTTCACATTCTGTTTTCTTCACACTCTGTTCTCTTCACTCTGGTCTCTTCACACTCTGTTCTCTTCACACTGTTCTCTTCACACTCTGTTCTCTTCACACTCTGTTCTCTTCACTCTGTTCTCTTCACACACTGTTCTCTTCACACTCTGTTCTCTTCACTCTGTTCTCTTCACATTGTTCTCTTCACACTCTGTTCTCTTCACACTCTGTTCTCTTCACACACTGTTCTCTTCACACACTGTTCTCTTCACACTGTTCTTCTTCACACTCTGTTCTCTTCACACTGTTCTCTTCACACTGTTCTCTTCACACTCTGTTCTCTTCACACTCTGTTCTCTTCACACTGTTCTCTTCACTCTTTTCTCTTCACACTCTGTTCTCTTCACTCTGTTCTCTTCACACTCTGTTCTCTTCACACTCTGTTCTCTTCACTCTGTTCTCTTCACACTCTGTTCCATTCACACTCTGTTCTCTTCACACACTGTTCTCTTCACACACTGTTCTCTTCACACTCTGTTCTCTTCACACTCTGTACTCTTCACACTGTTCTCTTCACACTCTGTTCTCTTCACACTTTGTTCTCTTCACACTCTGTTCTCTTCACTCTTTTCTCTTCACACTCTTCTCTTCACACTCTGTTCTCTTCACTCTGTTCTCTTCACACTCTGTTCCATTCACACTCTGTTCTCTTCACACTCTGTTCTCTTCACACTGTTCTCTTCACATTCTGTTTTCTTCACACACTGTTCTCTTCACACTCTGTTCTCTTCACACTCTGTTCTCTTCACACTCTGTTCTCTTCACACTCTGTTCTCATCACACTCTGTTCTCTTCACACTCTGTTCTCTTCACACTCTGTTCTCTTCACACTGTTCTCTTCGCACTCTGTTCTCTTAACACTCTGTTCTCTTCACACTGTTCTCTTCACACTCTGTTCTCTTCACACTCTTTTCTCTTCACTCTGTTCTCTTCACACTTTGTTCTCTTCACTCTGTTCTCTTCACACTCTGTTCTCTTCACACTCTGTTCTCTTCACTCTGTTCTCTTCACACTCTGTTCTATTCACACTCTGTTCTCTTCACACTCTGTTCTCTTCACACTCTGTTCTCTTCACACTCTGTTCTCTTCACACTCTGTTCTCTTCACACTGTTCTCTTCACACTCTGTTCTCTTCACACTCTGATCTCTTCACACTCTGTTCTCTTCACACTGTTCTCTTCACACTCTGTTCTCTTCACACTCTGTTCTCTTCACACTGTTCTCTTCACACTCTGTTCTCCTCACACTGTTCTCTTCACACTCTGTTCTCTTCACACTCTGTTCTCTTCACTCTGTTCTCTTCACACTCTGTTCTCTTCACACTCTGTTCTCTTCACACTCTGTTCTCTTCACACTGTTCTCTTCACACTGTTCTCTTCACACTCTGTTCTCTTCACACTCTGTTCTCTTCACTCTGTTCTCTTTACACTCTGATCTTCACACTGTTCTCTTCACACTGTCCTCTTCACACTCTGTTCTCTTCACACTCTGTTCTCTTCACACTCTGTTCTCTTCACACTCTGTTCTCTTCACACTCTGTTCTCTTCACACTGTTCTCTTCACACTCTGTTCTCTTCACACTCTGTTCTCTTCACATTCTGTTCTCTTCACACTCTGTTCACTTCACACTGTTCTCTTCACACTCTGTTCTCTCAAGTGAGGAGCAGCATACAAAAACATCTCATTTTTCACTTCTTCACAAGATTCATCCGTTTGCTTCATAATATTCATAAAAATGTGAAAACACCCACTTACACCCTTCTGGCTCTCAACAATACTCTAGACTCTTGTATTATTCAGAGCCAGAAGGGCGGGACTTACGCCCTCAATATATTTGTGTCACATTTTAAGTTGAATTACAGAAATAAATGAACTTTTTCATGATATTGTAATTATAGGACCAGCACCTGTATCTCTGCCTCGTTGACCTGCAGCGTTCGGCCTTACAGAGAGACAAAGTTCACTCAATGGTTCAACCATTAGGCCGTTTACTGTGATTAGACAGTGTGTACTGAAGGACTTACTACTACTTCTAATACTTCACTGCAAAAAGTAAATAAATTAAGATTAAAATGAATCACCACTCTCAAAACAAGTCCATATTTGTGGATGAATAAGTGTTGGGAAAACGTCATTGTGAAGGGAGAGTTTGGTTTGTTTTCAGAATCAGAGTCAGAGTTGTTCTTATTGCCATGGATTGAGAACAGTTTCACAAACTAGGAATTTCCCCAGGAATTTACTCTGACATTAAGACTAATTTGAAACAGACAAAACGTTCCTGTGGCTGGGGCCCGGCAAAACGTGTCTGGTTATACTCCCTGGTTGTAGTACTTATCACTGCAGTACTTTGGGAAATTTCCAGGTTTACCCCGACAGATGACCAAGGAGGGGTTTGACCTGATGTTCGCAACAAATCACCTCGGACCGTTTCACCTCACCAACCTCCTGCTGGGTAAGTGCTGCAGATAATACTACTACTACACTACTACTTCTCAGATTTTTTATTTATAAAAAAGTTTAAAATTATGTATACATTTAATTTCACTTCATGATTGTGTATCACTTAGTGTGTGTCTTTTACATAAGACACACAATTGTGTATCTTGTGTGTCTTATGTTTTTGACTCTATAAACCACCACCATGGATTTGAAATTAAACTATATGTGCTTAAACTGAAGATTTCAGCTTTAATTTGAGGCTATTTACGTCCAAATCAGATGAACGGTGTAGGAATTACAACCATTTGTATGTGAGACTCCCACTTTTTCAGGGACCAAAAGTAATGGGGCGAAGTAACAATTGTAAATCAATGACAGTCAATGACAGCCTGAACTTTAGAAGGCATATGCAAGCTTTCTTTCCTATAGACAGACCAAGTGTTAGTTTTTGTACCTGACGGTTTCGGCTACAACTGTGGCCTTCCTCAGAGGTTGTCACGTGGTGTTACTGTGACGTGTCTGGTCAGCTGATTGCTTGTGGTAGCAGGCCGACAGCGCCATCTGCAGTCCGACTTCTTCAGAACTGTGTCCCAGGTGTGGGAAAGTTGGTACGCCCCCTCGACCCGGTTCACAGTCTGGGGGGCGCGTTTCCGGATCTCGATGGCTTCTCTGATCCAGCGGTGGTATTTGTTGCTCTCGGTGCCGATGACATGGGCATTGTCCCGGTCCATAAGATGGCTCTCCCTCTTGCAGTGTCTGATATGGCCGACTTCAGCTGTTCTTGTTCTGCCTGTCGTCTGGTGGCTCGTGTGCATGCTTTTGATGTTTCTTTTTCACATTCTATTCGATTTTCCTTCTTCCTGATGTTGAACGCTCTGCCAGTTTCTCCCACATATGATTTGTTGCACGACAAACAAGGTATCTCGTATATCACATTGCATTTGTGTTGTTGGTCTATTTTGTCCTTGGGGTGAACTAAAAGCTGTCATAGTTTGGTGTGAGGTTTGACCGGAGTATTGATATTGTGCTTGTGCTTGTGCCCTCTGTACCCTCTCTGTGACCCCCCTGAACCAACACTTGGTCTGTCTATAGGAAAGAAAGCTTGCATAATTCTTAGAAGACCTAATGAATCTAATCGAACTCTAGAAGGCATAGACGTCACCAGACTGGGTTTCATCCCTGGTGATGCTCTCCCAGGCCTCTACTGTAAATGTCGTCACTTCCTGCTTGTTCTTGGGATATTTTCCTTTCAGTTTGGTCTTCAGCAAGTGAAATGCAGCTCAATTGGATTCATGTCAGGAGATTGACTTGGCCATTGAATAACATTTCTCTTCTTTGTTTTAAAAAGCTCTTCGGTGTCTTTGGCAGTAGCTTTGGGTCATTGTCCATCTGCACTGTGAAGCGGCGTCCAAGCATTTTGTGTGAGCTCATATGAGCTCATAATATTGCCCAAAACACTTCAGAATTCATCCTGCTGTTTTTGTCAACAGTCACATCATCAATAAATAGTTCCATTGGCCCATACAAGTCTATGCCATAATGCTGCACCACCATGTTTCACTGATCAGGTGGGATGTTTCCTATTTTTTCTCCATATTTTTCTCTTCCTATCACTCAGATTGTAGGATATTAAAAGTTCATACTTGAACCACAAACCATCAGGAGTCGGTTATCATAGTTTAAGTTGATTTATTCCTCCAAGTTTAAGTTTAGCTACCATGGTTAATATTTGAGGAAAACAAAGGACACATGGGCAACAAACAAAAGGAGGAGACTAGAACATAGGCCAGAGGCTCAGAAAGACCTGGTGTGCAGTTTAAGCCACACTGTGGACTGGGTGTTGCAAGGTGGTTGTAGGTGCCACCATCTTGTGGGGCAGACGGGTACTACAGTTCACTGAATTGTTTCTTGTGTCGTTTCTGACACTGATACAAGTTGATCTTTGTCTCATCTGTCCTAGGCTGTTGTTTCAGAACTGTAAAGGCTTTTCTAGATGTTTTTTGGCTCCTGCTTTTGAGGCTCACCAGTGGTTTCCACCTTGTGATTAATCGTCTGTATTCTCTCTGGTGAAGTCTTCTCTTGATTGTTGACACACATACACCCACCTCCTGGACAGTGTTTTAGATCTGACCTATTGTTGTGAAGGGCTTTTCTTCTTCCTTGTTCATCCACCACGTTTGTCATTCGTGGTCTTCTTGGTCTGTTGGTGTTTTTCAGCTCACCTAATATGTTTGCTATCTCTGATGGGTTTGTTTTGATTTTTCAGCCAAATAATGGCTTGCTTCATTGACAGAGATAACTCTTTGAATCACATATTAATAACTAGCTGTAACCACATAGTGTCCACATTTGATGTTTTGAGATTATGAGTTATTACAAAAAATGTCCACCCAAGTCCATAACCCGTCATTCAGTATGTAGATCTGCGGTGTGGCTCTATATACCAGTGGTTCCCAACCTTTTTCCTTGAAGCCCCCCCTGCACATGCCGTAGTCGGGCCCCCATAAAGGAATGGGACAATGCCTATTATCCCATTCCTTTATAAATGGGATAATGAGGGAAGAGCAGACACCTGGCCACGGAACAGCTGAGCATTACTTTTGGTTGTAATTCCTACACCGTTCATCTGATTTGGATGTAAATAGCCTCAAATGAAAGCGGAAAGTCTGCAGTTTAACTTCATCTTTGTTGTTTCATTAGTCTCACAATCGAGTTTTTCAAATCCATTGTGGTGGTTAGAGACAAAAACATTGCAAAAAGTTAAAGGTGGGCGGATACTTATGCCACCCACTATAAGTACTGCAGATACTACTACTACTACTACTACTACTACATTAGCTTCTGATCAGTATGAAGTACTGCAAATACTACTGCTGCTACTGATGACAGCGAGTAGATTGCAAGTACAAGGACTAATATATTTCTGGGCGCAGACCTGTTGAAGCACTCCGCCCCTTCAAAGATCGTCATTATGGCTTCGTCCAATCACAGCAAAGGAACAGTTGACTTCCGCCACTTCAGAGGAGAGAACCTGGTTTACTGCCAAGACTCGGTCTACAACCACACTAAACTACACAACGTGATGTGGAGCCGTGAGCTGGCCAAGCGCCTGGAGGGCACAGGTACCTATACTGAATGATACCATTCAATACTGACCAATACCAGCCAATCCTGACCGATACTGACTGAGAACCTGACCGATACTTACCGATACTTATACCGAAACTGACCGATACTGATCAATACTGGCCGACACTGACCCATAGTGACCCATACTGATACCAATACTGACCGCTCCTGACCGATCCTGACTGAGATACTGACCACTACGGATTGATACTGACCGATTCTCATACCAACACTGACTGATACTCGTCAATATTGACCGATACTGACCGATACTAGCCAATACTGAAACCAACACTGACCGATACTGACCGATATGTGCGTGAACAGTGTTTTAGATTTTAATCAATCAATCACTCAAGTAGTTTTGTATAGCCCAATATCACAACAGGAGTTGCCTCACAGGGCTGCACTGAACATTAAAGACAATGAAACAAAAAACAATGTTATGTCCGAGCAAATGTAGTGTTCAGGCAAATGTTATGTCCAACAGAGGTGATGTCCGAATAAGGAAGGTTCATACTGTCTTCTTCGATTAAACTATTACTGATTGTTCTTTTCCCCTCCTGGAACCGCCACCTTAACGTGGTGGAGGGTTTGAGCCTGAATGATCCTGGAGCTCTGTTGTCGGGGGCTTCGTGTCCCTGGTAGGGTCTCCCATGGCAAACAGGTCCTAGGTGACGGGTCAGACAAAGAGCGGTTCAGAAGCCCCTTATGAGAGACCAACAGGCCCGGTTAGAACCATGAGGCCGTCCTTCCGTGGACCCACCACCTGCAGGAGGAGCCATAGGGGCTGGAGCAGCTCCAACAGCTGCCCCCATGACCCGGCAACGGACAAGAGGAAGAAGATAGATGGATGGATGATTGTTCTTTTTGTAAGACAAAAGGTTCAGTATTACTGAGGTTCTTGTCTAAAAGAACAATAACTAGTCTTTGTTGGAGCTTCAGTTATAGTTGGATAAGGGTTCCTCCGTAGATATTGCTGAAGACTGCAATACGAATGTCCGGTCTGTCAGTTATCACTGGAGCAGAACAGCCAGTGACACACAGGGAAATTACTTCTATCCTGGTGAATGATTCCGCGTGTGCGTGTAACCCTCTTGTTGTGTTTCAGGTGTGTGCGTGAACAGTGTGCATCCTGGTTACGTGATGACTGAAGTCATGAGGCATTACCCGCTCAGAATCAAAGTGATCGTCAACATTATCGGATTTTTCTTCTTCAAGGTACAAGCTCTGATGACTAGGGCTGGGTACCGTTATTTTTTTTACGATACCAGTACTTTAACAATACTTGGTTTTCGATACTGATACCTGAACGATTCTTGTTCCGATAACTATACTCAAATATTTGTCATCTGGAACCAGAAAACAGAACAATAATAAAAAAAAATGTACAATGCAAATTTACAATATTGTGTGCATCTGAAAATTTAGGGGAACATTGAGAGAAATAGGGTTAATATTAGTAATTAAATTGGGAATAACGCAGTAAACATTGGGCCAAAAGAGAGAAAAAAGGGAAAATAGGGGGAACAAATAGGCAAAATTGGGGATTTTTTTTTTATTTGAGCTTAAACCTCCTTCCTTTAATGCTGTCCCTGAACCAACAGCATAAAAACTTGGCCTTGATCTAAAGATTTAAGTTTTATTCAAAAACTGCTTATGATACTTTCATTTTTTTCCATACCAGTATAACCTAAACCTTTTCGACAACAAATACTACTGCTATGATAAATGTCTAGAGCTGGGTAGAGCAGACACCACAAAGAAAATAGTTATTCTCTGCTATAAAACAGCGCTCATCTCTTACTCTCACTGGGCCTTCCCTGAATACATTATACAGATAAAATAAATGAAACATGACAAAACATGATCACAATTGGTGGATTATTAACTATATAAAACCAAATCCCAGCTCTAGTGCCGTTCTTTGCGGCACAAAGTGATCATGACGGGGACACAACAGGGATGGCCACTGTCTCCTGCTTTCTCTGCACATGAAACCAAGATTGACTGACTGTGTTCCCCACAGACGCCAGAGGAGGGCGCCGTGGCCCCGCTGTACTGTGCCGTGTCGGAGGAGATGGACGGAGTGACCGGGAAGTATGTGGACTCAGACTGCAGCCTCGCCCTGCCGTCCGCCACCGCCAGAGACGCCACGCTGGGACGAGAGGGCTTCGAGACCTACGAAAAACTCACCTCCAAGAGACTCACTTCCAACCTCTGAAAACCAAAAAGCTCAGCACCAACCTCGATTTCGGTTTTCCAACCTCTGAAAACCAAAAAGCTCACTGCCAAACACCTCGCCACCATGTTGATTCATGCTATGGTCAATGTTGAGATTTTTATCTCCAATTTATCTTTAACGTCAGAGTAAAAAGCAGACCAAACTCTACCTCTAAGATGTTTATTCTCTGACAATTTGTTGCGTTGAGCCGGAGATTTCTAGGAAGTAACTCCACCATGGAGGCGCTTCTTCATTCACAAATACTGACACGTTTGGTATCCATGTGTAGCACAAAAGGCTGTGACCGAGATGACGATGTAATCCACATATGGTCATTTCCTTTGTGGGCGACAACAGCGGCTAAAGACAGGAGAAATATACACAGGTATGTACAGATGTGCAGATGATATTCAACTTTAGAAAATTAAATTTTCATTCCACTCTTGCACTTTAGTAGCTCCTACAGACTCCACACTTTAAAGGCTCAACAACGTAGGAAGGTGTTTTCACAGAAGGATTTTTCAATATCTATTTCCTGCCTAATTTAATAATCTTTGAACTAAAAAAACTAGGAGGAATTTTAATTTGTACAGATATTTTTCAAAAACTAAACATGATCCCATGATGCTGTTGGTAAATGCTCCGTGGAACTGTGGAACTCATTCTTTTCTGCCCGCGCTTCACAAGAGCCGCTGTGTTACCAGATTTGGGATTTTGGCCATCAGAGAAAGTGCCAAGATATTTGTAAAAATGGTCAATATCCACACTTACATTATGTACTTGGCGGGGCGTGGGAATTTGAAAAGTCTGTGGGGTTGTTAAAGAGGGTCACCGTGGGGTGGGAGAGGACCCAATGGAAGCTTTTGTCTATACCTGTTTCCATTTCAGATATGTGTTCTGTGGTTGAGGGAGCAGGCTCTGTCATTGTTGTGTAGTACACCTTTTGTCGACTCTTTGAAATTCTTCCACACGGCCATGTTCCTGATCGGAAATCGATTTTATTCTAGCTGATTACCTTCAGGGAAATGGAATGTGTCCAAAAGAAAGACGGCACCTGAAAATGCTGAACAAGTTCCTCTGTCTGTGCTTAATCAGATGAGCAAAATTAAATCATTTTGTCTGAGTTCATTGAAAGGAATTGGACAAATGGAATGTCCCAACACACAGTTTTTGCTCATCTGATTGAGCCCTGTGATTACTTCCTGTAGGGTTATCTGAAATCCCTGGTTTATAACGAGTCCACAGAAGACTTACAGAATACCGTCTGAACCGACATTATCAACCTAAACTTACCTAACCATGTGAATCAGTTTAATGACATGGGGGCCAACATTTAAAGGATATTATTTTACAAACTCTGTAAAATTATATCTCTAATGATGTGCGACAATAGGAATAAAAACAAAAAAATGGAATAAAGAGTTTTGAAATGTGTGCAGTTTTTGTATTTAATTTTCAAAAAAGGAAGTTCCCACGCCACACCCTGTACAACACTCTCAAGCATTCTGTCACCGGACCTTTTTTCTTTCTGCAATCAAACGCAAGTTAGTATGTTTAAGCTGCAAATAGTGGTAGATAAACAAAAGTGGGGATAGAACGCAGCCTTGTGGTGAACCAGTGGATATAGTGGAATCCGTTATGAGCGAGTTGTCTTGAATTCATTATAATATGCATTCTTTTTCTTCTTCTTCTTCTTTGGCTGCTTACCGGCGGATGCGGACTATCTTAGCGTACTACCGCCACCCTCCAGATAGATCGCGTCTGATCATCAATACGGCTCACATCCTTAAAAACACTGTAGCCTGCAAGCTACAGAGAAAAAAACAAACAAACAATCAAGCAAACCCAAGACCTATATTCTATCAAGTCTTGTGTGCTTTAGAAATTCAAACAAATATTTTATTACTGTATGATATTTTATTACTGTATGATCTTAAGCCCCCTATGAGAGACCAACAGGCCCGTTTGGAACCATGAGGCCGTCCTTCTGTGGACCCACCACCTGCAGGACGAGCCATAGGGGCTGGTGCAGCTCCAACAGCTGCCCCCACGACCCGGCAACGGACAAGTGGAAGAAAATGGATGGACGGATGATCTGGGGCTTTAGATAAAATATCTCTAAAGATAAATCTTTCCCCACAGTCCTCTGTTTTCCTTTTAATGACAGCTCTTTCTCTATTAAACCTCCTACACATCATGACGGCATGTTCCACTGTTTCTGGCACATTGCACATCTCGCAGTCTCCGGAGTTATGTTTTCCTATTAGATGTAATGTTTTGCCCTATTCTCATTCTAGTAAAAGCTGCCTCTTCTCTTCGACATCTTCCTACCCGACGACCTTGACCAACTTCAGGATTTACACTATAAAACCCCCGCCCTTTATCTCCACTATCCCATTCATCTTGCCACAACTTTTGTACATGTTTTTTAATCACTGACTTGGCCTCTGACTTTGATACTTTACACCGAACAGCCACATCAGCCGCTTTCAGAGCCGGCTTAGCAAACATGTCTGCCAACTCATTACCAGCCAACCCTACATGTGCCGGGTTCTGTGCCCGGCGCAGCATCTGGCGCCGGAGCTGGCGGAGCTGGCCACAGAGTCACTCACTGTGAGTGGTAGTTTGGGGCAAACCCGGACCGAACCCGGACCGAACCCCACACCTTATTGAATAACTCCAGCACAATATTAAGAGCCCCATTACTAAGATGTTTCAACATTGCATAACTTACTCTGTCTTACTTATAGCCTTTTTTAGTTCATCTATTGAAAATCCTGTGCTCAAACTATCATTTCGATCCTCTACATTATCTAACAGATGCTGGCACTGCCTTTTTGTTCCCGCTCTTTTATACCGTTCACCATCAGTTAGGTTGAGGCTACTATGGACATTAGCCAGAGCTTCGACCATTACCGCAGCTTCGACCATCCTTCACCGCCACCCTCTCCCCATCCCTAAGGATCGGATAGCTCCACGATTGCTGCACCCCACTCATTTTTTTAACAACTCTCCATACATCGGGGGTTACGGGGGTTTTCCTTCCTATTGTGCTACAGTACTTTATCCATTAATCCTCTTTAACTTTCCTAATTACTTTCCTCACCATAGCCTGCTCCCTTTTGTATTCCATATACTTTTGAAAACTTAGATTCTTTTTAAAATCTTTAAACACTTTATTTCTTCTGTTTATTGCCTGTGTGCATCCATCGGTCCACCACGGTACCAGTTTCCGCTTCCTACTCCCAGGCCTTGACTCGGCAATAGAAGCTTGTGCAGCCTCCACCATGGCTACACTAACACTTTCAGTAAATTCTTCCACATCATCCCTTACCTCTACCTGACCCATATTCCTATCACTTGTAAACAATCAGCTTTCTTAAAACTCCATCTTTCCACGAAACACTGGGTCCCACTGCAGCTCCTGCTGCCCATCCTGCTCATAATCGGATAGTGGTCGCTTCCAATGGTTGACTCACTATAGACTTCCCACTGTTGGCCCTGCAAGAGACTGAGACACAAACGTCAGATCCAACACAGACTGCACATTCATCCCAATACGAGTAGGTCCCATCATTCAAACACACCAGCCCTTTTCTATCCATACGCTCTTCTAAAACCTGCCCATTGTGATCCGTTTGATCCCCTCCCCACAAGGCACTATGTGCGTTAAAGTCCCCGAGCCATATTATTGTTCCCCCTTCTTGCCCTTCAACCAGCTCTAGTGCATCTATATCAAGCCTTTTACAGGGATTATAAACATTTACAACAATTAAACTACCATGTTCACCCCAAACCTCAGTTACTAAATACTCTAAATCTTCACCCTTACCTAAAACTCTGTAGGGAACCCCCACCTTAATAAAAGTTGCACACCCACACCCACTACTATCACTCCTATCACTTCGCTCACATACATACCCATTTAAAACAAACCTCAGCTGAGGTTTCAACCATGTCTCGACAATGCAGATCATCTCGGGCTTAGCCTCCAACTTGGAGATGAACCTCTTAAACTCCTGCCCATTTTCCACCAAACTTCTGGCATTCCACTGTAGAAAGTACTTTTTTTTTTTTTAGGTTTTAGCTCACCAACGCAGGCACCGGTACCAACTCTCCCACGCAATATCCTTTGCTTGTGCTGTACAGCTTATAACTCCCGCCATAAAGCGAGACATGTTCTCCACCTCTGTTCCACACGCACCATAGACATGTTCTCCACCTCTGTTCCACACGCACCATAGACATGTTCTCCACCTCTGTTCCACACGCACCATAGACATGTTCTCCACCCCTGTTCCACACGCACCATAGACATGTTCTCCACCTCTGTTCCACACGCACCATAGACATGTTCTCCACCTCTGTTCCACACGCACCATAGACATGTTCTCCACCTCTGTTCCACACGCACCATAGACATGTTCTCCTCCTCTGTTCCACACGCACTATAGACATGTTCTCCACCTCTGTTCCACACGCACCATAGACATGTTCTCCTCCTCTGTTCCACACGCACCATAGACATGTTCTCCAGCCCTGTTCCACACGCACCATAGACATGTTCTCCTCCTCTGTTCCACACGCACCATAGACATGTTCTCCACCCCTGTTCCACACGCACCATAGACATGTTCTCCACCTCTGTTCCACACGCACAATAGACATGTTCTCCACCTCTGTTCCACACGCACCATAGACATGTTCTCCTCCTCTGTTCCACACGCACCATAGACATGTTCTCCTCCTCTGTTCCACACGCACCATAGACATGTTCTCCACCCCTGTTCCACACGCACCATAGACATGTTCTCCACCCCTGTTCCACACGCACCATAGACATGTTCTCCACCCCTGTTCCACACGCACCATAGACATGTTCTCCTCCTCTGTTCCACACGCACCATAGACATGTTCTCCACCCCTGTTCCACACGCACCATAGACATGTTCTCCTCCTCTGTTCCACATGCACCATAGACATGTTCTCCACCTCTGTTCCACACGCACCATAGACATGTTCTCCTCCTCTGTCCCACACGCACCATAGACATGTTCTCCAGCCCTGTTCCACACGCACCATAGACATGTTCTCCACCTCTGTTCCACACGCACCATAGACATGTTCTCCACCTCTGTTCCACACGCACCATAGACATGTTCTCCACCTCTGTTCCACACGCACCATAGACATGTTCTCCACCTCTGTTCCACACGCACCATAGACATGTTCTCCACCTCTGTTCCACACGCACCATAGACATGTTCTCAACCTCTGTTCCACACGCACCATAGACATGTTCTCCACCTCTGTTCCACACGCACCATAGACATGTTCTCCACCTCTGTTCCACACGCACCATAGACATGTTCTCAACCTCTGTTCCACACGCACCATAGACATGTTCTCCAGCCCTGTTCCACACGCACCATAGACATGTTCTCCTCCTCTGTTCCACACGCACCATAGACATGTTCTCCACCTCTGTTCCACACGCACCATAGACATGTTCTCAATCTCTGTTCCACACGCACCATAGACATGTTCTCCACCTCTGTTCCACACGCACCATAGACATGTTCTCCACCTCTGTTCCACACGCACCATAGACATGTTCTCAACCTCTGTTCCACACGCACCATAGACATGTTCTCCATCCCTGTTCCACACGCACCATAGACATGTTCTCCTCCTCTGTTCCACACGCACCATAGACATGTTCTCCACCCCTGTTCCACATGCACCATAGACATGTTCTCCACCTCTGTTCCACACGCACCATAGACATGTTCTCCTCCTCTGTTCCACATGCACCATAGACATGTTCTCCTCCTCTGTTCCACACGCACCATAGACATGTTCTCCTCCTCTGTTCCACACGCACCATAGACATGTTCTCCACCCCTGTTCCACACGCACCATAGACATGTTCTCCACCCCTGTTCCACACGCACCATAGACATGTTCTCCACCTCTGTTCCACACGCACCATAGACATGTTCTCCACCTCTGTTCCACACGCACCATAGACATGTTCTCCTCCTCTGTTCCACACGCACCATAGACATGTTCTCCTCCTCTGTCCCACACGCACCATAGACATGTTCTCCAGCCCTGTTTCACACGCACCATAGACATGTTCTCCACCTCTGTTCCACACGCACCATAGACATGTTCTCAACCTCTGTTCCACACGCACCATAGACATGTTCTCCTCCTCTGTTCCACACGCACCATAGACATGTTCTCCTCCTCTGTTCCACACGCACCATAGACATGTTCTCCACCCCTGTTCCACACGCACCATAGACATGTTCTCCACCCCTGTTCCACACGCACCATAGACATGTTCTCCACCTCTGTTCCACACGCACCATAGACATGTTCTCCACCTCTGTTCCACACGCACCATAGACATGTTCTCCTCCTCTGTTCCACACGCACCATAGACATGTTCTCCACCCCTGTTCCACACGCACCATAGACATGTTCTCCACCCCTGTTCCACACGCACCATAGACATGTTCTCCACCCCTGTTCCACACGCACCATAGACATGTTCTCCACCCCTGTTCCACACGCACCATAGACATGTTCTCCTCCTCTGTTCCACACGCACCATAGACATGTTCTCCACCTCTGTTCCACACGCACCATAGACATGTTCTCCACCCCTGTTCCACACGCACCATAGACATGTTCTCCACCTCTGTTCCACACGCACCATAGACATGTTCTCCTCCTCTGTCCCACACGCACCATAGACATGTTCTCCAGCCCTGTTCCACACGCACCATAGACATGTTCTCCACCTCTGTTCCACACGCACCATAGACATGTTCTCAACCTCTGTTCCACACGCACCATAGACATGTTCTCCACCTCTGTTCCACACGCACCATAGACATGTTCTCCTCCTCTGTCCCACACGCACCATAGACATGTTCTCAACCCCTGTTCCACACGCACCATAGACATGTTCTCCACCTCTGTTCCACACGCACCATAGACATGTTCTCCTCCACAGCGCCCACATGCTTGTGTGCCTTTGCAGTAAGCCGCTATATGTCCACACTTCTGACATTTAAAGCACCGCAACGGAGGGGGCTCATTCATCCTGACATTGTAGTTCCAATATCCAACAGTGACATATCTCAGCAGCACTTCCCCTTGGAACTCCTCCAGTACTGACAGACCTTCACTCCAGCCCATGTTCTCCATGTTCTCCACCCCTGTTCCACACGCACCATAGACATGTTCTCCACCCCTGTTCCACACGCACCATAGACATGTTCTCCACCCCTGTTCCACACGCACCATAGACATGTTCTCCACCTCTGTTCCACACGCACCATAGACATGTTCTCCACCTCTGTTCCACACGCACCATAGACATGTTCTCCTCCTCTGTTCCACACGCACCATAGACATGTTCTCCACCCCTGTTCCACACGCACCATAGACATGTTCTCCACCCCTGTTCCACACGCACCATAGACATGTTCTCCACCCCTGTTCCACACGCACCATAGACATGTTCTCCACCCCTGTTCCACACGCACCATAGACATGTTCTCCTCCTCTGTTCCACACGCACCATAGACATGTTCTCCACCTCTGTTCCACACGCACCATAGACATGTTCTCCTCCTCTGTTCCACATGCACCATAGACATGTTCTCCACCTCTGTCCCACACGCACCATAGACATGTTCTCCAGCCCTGTTCCACACGCACTATAGACATGTTCTCCACCTCTGTTCCACACGCACCATAGACATGTTCTCAACCTCTGTTCCACACGCACCATAGACATGTTCTCCACCTCTGTTCCACACGCACCATAGACATGTTCTCCTCCTCTGTCCCACACACACCATAGACATGTTCTCAACCCTTGTTCCACACGCACCATAGACATGTTCTCCACCTCTGTTCCACACGCACCATAGACATGTTCTCCTCCACAGCGCCCACATGCTTGTGTGCCTTTGCAGTAAGCCGCTATATGTCCACACTTCTGACATTTAAAGCACCGCAACGGAGGGGGCTCATTCATCCTGACATTGTAGTTCCAATATCCAACAGTGACATATCTCAGCAGCACTTCCCCTTGGAACTCCTCCAGTACTGACAGACCTTCACTCCAGCCCATGTTCTCCATGTTCTCCACCCCTGTTCCACACGCACCATAGACATGTTCTCCACCCCTGTTCCACACGCACCATAGACATGTTCTCCACCCCTGTTCCACACGCACCATAGACATGTTCTCCTCCTCTGTCCCACACGCACCATAGACATGTTCTCAACCCCTGTTCCACACGCACCATAGACATGTTCTCCACCTCTGTTCCACACGCACCATAGACATGTTCTCCTCCACAGCGCCCACATGCTTGTGTGCCTTTGCAGTAAGCCGCTATATGTCCACACTTCTGACATTTAAAGCACCGCAACGGAGGGGGCTCATTCATCCTGACATTGTAGTTCCAATATCCAACAGTGACATATCTCAGCAGCACTTCCCCTTGGAACTCCTCCAGTACTGACAGACCTTCACTCCAGCCCATTTGCCTCCTCACCACTCACTCACTCGCGTCTTCTGACCCGCTACCATGACTTAGTCGTCCACCCGTTCCGTTCCTCCCCCCCCCCCCCCCCCCCCTTTATATCAAAGTGTCTAAATTAGATTTTAAAAACTCCTAAACCAGGAACAAAACAAGGCTAAAATGAAAATAAAAATAAACATCAGAAATTCAGGCCTGGAAATCTTTGCAACACCACTGTTCCTTTATTTTGGACAGCGGGCCGGACAAATGTGTTTTAGGGGGGGGGCTACATCACAGGAGGCCTCTCACAATCAGGGCTGAAAGGGAACTTTGGACATTGGATTCAAACTGGTATTAAATGGACATTTCTTTGGAGGTCATCACGTCGCTCGCACATTCACACATTCTGGTCTGAGATTCATCCAGCTGCCGTTTGGGCTGAGATTTGAAAGTTTCCTGTTTGTCCGATTTTCGTTGGACATTTTTGAAAAAACTGGTATTTGGTTATTAAAGTGGCAATAATAGCACTGACACATTGACCCAGTCTCTGATTTGGTCGGCCTGTCCGTGTTAATAAAAACACATCTGTGTCATATAATGTTGGCAGGCTCCAGAGAGACTGACCGAGGAGGAAGCTGTCTGCTGTTAAAGGTGTTTGTGATGTCATCATCTGTAAGCATTATTTTTCTTAATATGGTTGGCAAAGCTAAGACAGCCCAACTGCAGCAAACCTGGACCAATGAATACACATATTGTAATCTGTAAACATGAATAATGTAATGATATGCACTCGGAATAGTATAAAACGTCATATCATGCTAAAACAAAGGCTCTTTTTGTGAGGACATCGATGCAGGTGGGACGTAGATGATTCCGAGTTAGTCCAGGAGGTGTAGACTCATACAGAGTTTCTATTGTGGCCTCTTTCCCCTGTAATGATTTGATCAGACATGTCTCTGAGTGTTTCTGTCATACTGATTGTGATGTTTATTGTAAACTTCTAGCGTGTCCTCAGTGCTCTGGGAGACGCTCGAAGGCCCAGTTAAGCTGTTGACCTCCGGCTGTTCGTTAGATTCTCTGGGCTGATGCTGGAGTGGCTCAGTGTGGCCGGACACGGCCTCATCAGCGGGTCTCAACAAGATGCATGGAAAGTTTGAATTGATTTGTGATATATCAGAGACGATGTTTCTCTGATATAAGAAAGGCATTTTGAAAACTGTGTGTGACCCGAGGTACTTAAAAATAACGAATAAAATAACTAAAGTATTAATAAAACCAAAGGACACACAGGTAAGTTTTATAAAAGACAGGCAGAGACAGTGCTTTTAAAATATGTAATTAAAAGTTTATTTGTCACAGCATAAGGTTAAAAAAAAGGATGATCTTTATTTGTAAGGAATAAAATTCAGGTTAAAAATGGCCAATATAATAAAAGTATAGTGTCAATTAAAACCTGGCAGCCCCTGGGCCAGAGCCAAACGAAATCTGAAAAAAACAGATAAGTCTTAAAAGAACCAAACAAGGATGGCTTGAGAGGTAGTCACGAAATTTCTCTGTCATTGCCCATTTTAATGCCAGAAACTCTAATTTCATGGAGCTATAATTTGACATGTTTTTCTCCGTTGGTCTGAGGCCTCGGCTGGCATACGCTATTGGCCGCACTTTTCCCTCATGCTCTTGTGAGAGCACGGCTCCGAGTCCATTGAAGCTAGCATCAACTTCCAAAATAAATGGCAGGGAAAAGTTTGCATAAGCAAGAACAGGCGCGCTCACCAAGGTAGCTTTCAAGTCATTGAAGCTCTTTTCGCATTCACCTGTCCAGCTGGCTGCCAGAAATTGCCGCTTGGATCGCCCTTGTGCTCTCTGCACCTCTGCAATCAGCTGGTGGAGGGGGCCTGCCATCTTCGCAAAGCCGTTGACGAACCGCCGATAGTAGCTGGCAAAGCCTAAAAAAGATCTCAATTCCGTTGTAGTATTAGGACGAGGCCAGCCAGCTACGGCGGTAATTTTCTCGGGGTCTGTGGACACTCCATCAGCAGAAATCACATGGCCAAGGTACTTCACTTCCCTTTTGAAGAATTCACATTTTGAAAGCTTTACCTTGAGGCCTTCTTGTTGCAGCCGGCTCAAGACGGCACCCAGACGCTGGAGGTGGTCATCTACAGAGGAGGAATAAACAACAACATCGTCAAGGTATAAAAGCAGAGATTGGCAGTGCTGGGATCCAAACATTCTCTCCATTAGCCTTTGGAAAGTGCTAGGTGCATTACATAAGCCGAATGGCATCCTGTTGAACTCGAATAAACCAAACGGTGTGCAAAACGCAGTTTTGATTTTGTCACGCTCGGCCATGGGGACTTGATTATAGCCACTAGCAAGGTCTATGGTTGAAAACCATTTTGCACCAGACAATGCATCCAGTGACTCCTCAATCCTGGGTAATGGAAATGCGTCTCGGCGTGTTTTGCTGTTGAGTTGTCTGTAGTCAACACAGAGGCGTATGGTGCCATCCTTCTTCTTGACAATCACAATAGGAGAGGCGTAGGGGCTACTACTCTCCCGGATCACCTGGCCATCAAGCAGTTGTCGTATGTGGGCCTTAACTGCCTCATACTCAGAGGGGGGTATTCTCCTAAACCTCTGTCTGACAGGTGCATCATCGTGCAATGGGATCTCATGAGTAATGAGGTTTGTACAACCCAAATCACCTTCGCTAGTGGAAAACACAGAACTGTACTGCCCGAGTAGACACCTCACCTTGTCCTGCTCATTTGGAGGTAAAGCGGACAGATCTAGCCCATCTAAAAGGCTAGGCTGGGTACTCTCTGTAACCATCTGAGAGGAAATTGTGGCTCTCACCTGCTCGTTAGGGGACCCCACTACCTCGGTGACACCCTCTGGTAGACTCACTATGTCGGCTGGACTGAACATACCTATGGGGATGCGTGGCTGTAGCACGGCATCTGTGGTGCCTACATTCAACACTGGGATGTATGCTGTGCCTCGATGTACCGCGACCATAGCAGGGGCTATGACCACACATGCTGGAATAGAACGCATACTGGTCAACGGTTCAAAAAGGCCAGACTCCAAGGGACCAAACCTGCCTTGAGGACATGTAGTTGGGACAATCTTAACTGTACCTGCAGGAATGCACACTGGCCTCCGACCTCGTACTTTCACCATGCCTATTTTAGGGCTGTCTCCCTCTACCTGGGCTCTCTGACAGTGCTGAAATGCATTAAACCAGGGGGAAGTGGCTCCTGTCACAAAAGGGAGTTCGAACAGTGAGGGGCCATGCTGCTGGAAAAGCTCATTGTAACATTCTCCAATTACATTCATGCCCAAAATGCCTGGGACCTTAGGTTGGGGCAAATGGTTAGGAGGATCTCGCACAACTAAAACACAGCGACCTAGTACAACTTTGCCCAGTACCTCAACATCTGCCTCCAAATAGCCAACATAAGGTATGTCAACCCCATTAGCTGCGTGAAGCTCAAGCCAATGGCAGGAGTTTAACTTTTCCTTGAAGTTACTAGCGAAAAAGCTTTCAGTGATTGTTGTTACCATAGATCCTGTGTCAAGGAGACATTCCAACGCCACCCCACCCAGACTCACTGTTACAGTGGGACAAGTTCCTATGAGTTTTGAGACTGCAACGTTGCTTCTAAAGCTGGGGCCAGAGGAGCCAGTGTCATTCCCTTCTGCCATGTGGCTCTGCAACACAGAAGGAATTAGTTTTCCGCCTGCTGACTAACTGATGTGGCCTGCCCCCGTTGAGGAAAGGGAGGCCCCGCGCTCTGGCTATGCTGTGGCTGGTGACAGTTTCGGGCGATGTGACCGGGCCGTTGACATTGTCTGCAAATAATAGGGCCACCTCGATTAAAACTAGGGGGTCTGTTACTTTGTAACTGCAACATATTTTGTGTGAGCAGGTTTATCTGCTCCTGTTGTTTAAACAACAATTCTTTAAGCTCAGCTAGGTCATCCTGAGATGTGACTGGGAAACTCCCAGTCCCCCTAGCCTGAGAACACTGAACTGCACAAAATGATGGTACGGACTGACTGCGCCCCCTAGGGTCTGGAGGTTGGCCCTCTTGCTCCCACCTAATTGCTTCACTTCTCACATCTAGTAGAGTGTAACCAGGATGTAACCGAACAAGCCTCTTTAGTTCCCTACGTAAAGATGGGTCAAGTACATGCTCAACAAATTGGTCTCTTAACAGAATAGCTGAATTTTGAAACACACCTGGGGCACTTTTGGTAACCTTTTCCATCAAACAAAATAAAGCATGTGAATACTCCTGAAGTGTTTCACCTTCCAGCTGTTTTCTAGAAAAGAAATTCTCTTGAAGCGCAACATACGATTTTGAACACCCATACAGTTCCTGCAAAATTCTCAGAATAGTTTCTGGATTTTCCCGCTCGGCTCCAGGCCTGTACCTAATTTCTTCCTTTGCTTCTCCCTCGATATGATCATAAATAAAATAAGCCTGGTCAAGTGGTGAAAGGTACCTAGCCCGCATACTAGCCCGTACCTCCTCTACCCAGTCATTAATTCCAATGCCCGTACTCCCTCTAAAAATGGGGCATTTACGCTCACGAGGAATGTACAGAATGCGTTCACCGGTAGTTGAGTGTCCATGGCCAGAGGTGCGTCGAGTAGAGTTACCAGCAGAGTTGCAAGAGGAAGTACCCTCAACAGGGTCCTCCTGAGCAGCTGCTTGCTCCTGTCGTAAAAGTTCATTGTCAGTTTGTAGTCGTTGCACCAGATCCCTCAATTCCTTCGCTTCAACGGCGTCCATGTCTACTTCAGATGGAGATGAGAGCAGAATCAAACTAGTAGTCACAGGGTAGGTTCAGGTAGGCCAGGCCACGGTCCAACGCCGGGCCTGCTACTGTTTTGTATTTACTACTAAGCCTACGCATTACTGCACCAATAAATTACACAATTAAAAACACATGTCTCTGTTACAAATCCTTGCCGACAACGCCACGTTTGTGACCCGAGGTACTTAAAAATAACTAATAAAATAACTAAAGTATTAATAAAACCAAAGGACACACAGGTAAGTTTTGTAAAAGACAGGCAGAGACAGTGCTTTTAAAATATGTAATTAAAAGTTTATTTATAACATGCGGTTAAAAAGGATGATATTTATTTATAAAGATTAAAATTCAGGTTAAAAATGGCCAATATAATAAAAGTATAGTTTTAATTAAAACCTGGCACCCCCTCTCAAGCCATCCTTGTTTGGTTATTTTAAGACTTATCTGTTTTTCAGATTTCGTTTGGCTCTGGCCCAGGGGCTGCCAGGTTTTAATTAAAACTATACTTTTATTATATTGGCCATTTTTAACCTGAATTTTAATCTTTATAAATAAATATCATCCTTTTTAACCGCATGTTATAAATAAACTTTTAATTACATATTTTAAAAGCACTGTCTCTGCCTGTCTTTTACAAAACTTACCTGTGTGTCCTTTGGTTTTATTAATACTTTAGTTATTTTATTAGTTATTTTTAAGTACCTCGGGTCACATGTGTATATAGTTATTACTACAAAGATCTGTAGAAAATAAAGTTTCACCTTGGTCTTATGGTTAAAGGTTCCGTTAATGAGAAAGAATTTCTGCCAATACTGTTTTTGTTTATTTAGGTTGTTTCGAAATCCACTGTGTGTCTTTGTGAACAGCACCCCCGTGTGGTCATAACTACAAAGTACGAGTGGCTGATTATTAACTATGTAAATCAAATGTTTTCACATGGAGATGAGGATTTGTGTGAATATAAATCCTAAATGAATCTGAACAATGAAGTTTGTGAGAAGGAATAAATAAAAGGGAGGAATTTGATGAGAGTCTGTCTTTCCGTCACAGTGTCTAAAGACGCTGTTGCTCTATTAACAAATATAATAAAACAAAAGCTGCTCACAGTACTTGGTTCCACTCGAGTGAAAGTACAGGTACTACTGGTCAAGATTAAACTACTCAAGTATTTGCAATAGAAAGTGGAAAGTCCAAATCCATTTCAATAAGTGAGTGATGAACATGTCTGAGTTCCCCTCAACACGACAGGGCAAACCTTCTTCCCCGTCGTGCGTGACACAGCGCCACCTACTGTTCATAGAATGTGCATTATGAGGCTTTTCACATCAACAAATGGAGCCTTTATAGAAATGGAGTGGAGTAAAAGTAAAAGTTCTCGACACAAATACTACTCAAGTAAAGTACAGATCCTCAAATACTGAAGTACAGGAAAGGAGTACATGTACTAAATAAAACACAGAACAGAGTTTATGAATAACTTAAGTTTATTGAACCATGTGAACAGTCTGTCCGGAGTTTATTTGGCTGCGAACACAAAAAGGAAAACTTAGCTATCCGATTATTTACATTATATTTGTGGAAGTTTGAAAATTGCGGCGCAGCACCTTTCTGTCGCTCCTCTGCCATTTGGTGGATCAGTTTTTCCAAAACCGGTGCAACGTGGTCGAGCTGCTGCGGAGAAAGGCTCAGCGCCTCCTTCACCGCCTTCTCCTGCAACAGGCGGCAATTACAGTAAAAGAGAGAGGGGGAAAAAGGAGGACAGAGGAGGGGAGAGGAGGGAAGCGGGGGAGAGAGGAGGGGAGAGGAGGAGGTAGGAGGAAAGAGGGGGAGAGAGGAGGGGAGAGGAGGGAAGGAGAGAGGAGGGGAGAGGAGGAGAAGGGGAGGAGAGAGGAGTAAAGAGGGGAGAGAGGAGGGGAGAGGAGGGAAGGGGGGAGAGAGGAGGGGAGAGGAAGAGGTAGGAGGAAAGAGGGGGAGAGAGGAGGGGAGAGGAGAGAAGGGGGGAGAGAGGAGGGGAGAGGAGGAGAAGGGGAGGAGAGAGGAGGGGAGAGGAGGAGGTAGGAGGAAAGAGGGGGAGAGAGGAGGGGAGAGGAGGAGAAGGGGAGGAGAGAGGAGGAGAAGGGGGGAAGAGAGGAGGAGGTAGGAGGAAAGAGGGGGAGAGAGGAGGGGAGAGGAGGGAAGGGGGGAGAGGAGGGAAGGGGGGAAGAGAGGAGGGGAGAGGAGGAGGTAGGAGGAAAGAGGGGGAGAGAGGAGGGGAGAGGAGGAGAAGGGGAGGAGAGAGGAGGAGAAGGGGGGAAGAGAGGAGGAGGTAGGAGGAAAGAGGGGGAGAGAGGAGCAGAGAGGTGTGGTTACCGTGTGGTGTTCTGTCTCTGGGCGTGGCTCGATGTTGACGTGCTGGAACTGTCCGTCTTCAGACCGAGGCTCCAAATCCTTCTTCCCTTCGCGCTCCTGACAAACACACAGACTTAGCCCTGTGCTCCTGACAAACACACAGACTTAGCCCTGTGCTCCTGACAAGCACACAGACTTAGCCCTGTGCTCCTGACAAGCACACAGACTTAGCCCTGCGCTCCTGACAAGCACACAGACTTAGCCCTGCGCTCCTGACAAGCACACAGACTTAGCCCTGCGCTCCTGACAAGCACACAGACTTAGCCCTGCGCTCCTGACAAACACACAGACTTAGCCCTGTGCTCCTAACAAACACACAGACTTAGCCCTGTGCTCCTGACAAGCACACAGACTTAGCCCTGTGCTCCTAACAAACACACAGACTTAGCCCTGCGCTCCTAACAAACACACAGACTTAGCCCTGTGCTCCTGACAAACACACAGACTTAGCCCTGTGCTCCTGACAAACACACAGACTTAGCCCTGTGCTCCTGACAAACACACAGACTTAGCCCTGTGCTCCTGACAAACTAAGCCGGGACTGTTAAACCATACAAGTCTGGTATGGAAAAAAGCAGGTACTGAAATCATATTAAATCTTTATATTCAAGTGTTGATGCTGTTGGTAACTAAAAATGGAGGGAAACAATTGAAGGAAAAAAATGGTTTAAAAATTGGGGGGAAATTTGATAACTTTAATTTCTGTAGAATGATGTCTGAAGTCAGACTTTTGAAATGACGTTGAGTTTCTTATTTGAAACATTTGCTGGGTGTTTTATACAAAGGCCTTCAGAGTGTGGCTTTGGGCCTTATTCTCTAAGTTTCAGTTCCAATGTTCCGGGGAATGGAACCGGTGACCTCCTGGGAGCTGTACCTTCATGATCTGCATCTCACGGGGGCTGAAGAAGGTGATGTGTCCCTCAGAGGAGCGGAGGTGTAGGCAGAGGAGGGACAGGAGCGCACAGGCCACGGCACATCTGCTCATCGCCATGGCTACACAAGTACACGCACATACGGGGTTATGGGGTTAAACAGATACCACCATTACAACGCAACTGTCGACCCAAAAACAATTGATCGTGGACCATCCGCGAGGCTGACCACCCATACAGCGGGTCACTGAACGCCATTGTTTTTGCTTTAAAAGTTACATAATGTACCTTTAAATCTAAAGCCAGACGCTGCAGGGCAAAACAAAAAAAAACAATCAATGTAGAAATATCAATCAGAAACGTTCACTGACATAAATGTGAGGGAAACATGTGTTGTTATATTTTTAATATAAAAAAAAATATGCAAAGGTTCAGGACAGAAGAGAGAGCTTATAGTATGTGAAGCAACAGCAGCAGTAGAGGTAGTAGTAGAGGTAGTAGTAGAGGTAGCAGTAGAGGTAGTAGTAGAGGTAGCAGTAGAGGTAGTAGTAGAGGTAGTAGTAGAGGTAGTAGTAGAGGTAGTAGTAGGAGGTAGTAGTAGAGGCAGCAGTAGAGGCAGCAGTAGAGGTAGTAGTAGAGGCAGCAGTAGAGGTAGTAGTAGAGGTAGTAGTAGAGGTAGTAGTAGAGGTAGCAGTAGAGGTAGTAGTAGAGGCAGCAGTAGAGGTAGTAGTAGAGGTAGCAGTAGAGGTAGTAGTAGAGGCAGCAGTAGAGGCAGCAGTAGAGGCAGCAGTAGAGGTAGTAGTAGAGGTAGTAGTAGAGGTAGCAGTAGAGGCAGCAGTAGAGGTAGTAGTAGAGGTAGTAGTAGAGGTAGTAGTAGAGGTAGTAGTAGAGGTAGTAGTAGAGGCAGCAGTAGAGGCAGCAGTAGAGGTAGTAGTAGAGGTAGTAGTAGAGGTAGTAGTAGAGGTAGTAGTAGAGGTAACAGTAGAGGTAGTAGTAGAGGTAGCAGTAGAGGTAGCAGTAGAGGTAGCAGTAGAGGTAGTAGTAGAGGCAGCAGTAGAGGTAGTAGTAGAGGTAGTAGTAGAGGTAGCAGTAGAGGTAGTAGTAGAGGTAGTAGTAGAGGTAGTAGTAGAGGCAGCAGTAGAGGTAGTAGTAGAGGTAGTAGTAGAGGTAGCAGTAGAGGTAGTAGTAGAGGTAGTAGTAGAGGTAGTAGTAGAGGTAGCAGTAGAGGTAGTAGTAGAGGTAGCAGTAGAGGTAGCAGTAGAGGTAGCAGTAGAGGTAGTAGTAGAGGTAGCAGTAGATAGAGTTACTTCAGTAGAAGTTTAGAGAGTAGGAAGGACAGCTGTACTCACTTATTCTCGTGTGTCGGTGTGTGGGATGAACCTGAAGCCGTCTTCTTTATATGAAGCTCCTCCAGTGCTGCGGGTCCACCTCCTCTTCAGCCTCTTCAGCCTCTCCTCCTCTTCTGTTCCTCTCTGAGAGCGTCCTCTCAGCGGTTCCTGGGCAGCTCCTGACGTCTTTCGTCCCGCGGCTCCTGGGCTCCTGGAAACACATTCAGTTATTGCTGTGGAGCCACTTCCCTCTGGCCTGCCCCGGCCGGCTTCATCCCCCGCTTCAGCCTCCGCTTCCCCAACCTTTTTTTGTCTCACGAACCCCCTGGATCTTCCATTCATACCCTGAGTACCCCCTACAACCCCCTGAAACTCAATGTGTTCAAACAAAGATAAACATACAGTGAGAACCATACATTTACATACACAACATAAACATACACTTTTGCAATTGTGTTCTCACTGTCCGACACTTTGACTTTTATAGGTCCATTAGAATAAAAAAATGTTTTTTAGCTATTTTGCTAAACGTTTTGGATTTCCTTCCACAAGCTTCTCACAATAGTTGGATGAGTTTTGGTCCATTCCTCCAAACAGAACTGGTGTAACTGAGACACATTTGTAGGCCACCTTGCGTGCCTATGCCTTTTCAGCTCTGCCCATACATTTTCAACTGGATTTAGATCAGGACTTAGTTTTATCCACTTCAAAACATTGACTTTGTTTTCCTTAAGTCACTTTGTAACCAGTATTAACAGTTTGCTTTGGGTCATTGTCCATCTGGAAGATCCATCTGTGTCCAAGCTTAAACTTCCTGATGTCTTGAGATGTTACTCCAATAGTTCCTCAATAGTTCTTTCTTCACTATGTCATCTATTTTGTGAAGTGCACCAGCCCCTCCTGCAGCAAAACAACCCCACAGGTAGCGGCACGGTAGCACAGTGGTTAGCGCTCGTGCTTCACAGCTAGAAGGTCCGGGTTCGATTCCCACCTGGACGGGGCCTTTCTGTGTGGAGTTTGCATGTTCTTCCCATGTCTGTGTAGGTTTCCTCTGGGTACTCCGGTTTCCCCTACCACTAAAAAAAACATGTACAATAGGCCCAGGGACTGCAGGTGGAAATTAGCACAAGTGCTATAACCTGGTACAATGCACCTTCTTTCTGATCTGTATGATGACTGGACATTTACATCATTGTTTTAACCAATATATATTTAAAAAATCCATCTCTCATTCTTCTGGCATTTAGCAAATTCTAATTGACCTAAAAAAGTTAATTCTGGTTTCATGTCAGACAGTGAGAAAAAAATGCAAATGTGTCTTTAAACATCTTTTTCCCACTGTGTGCGAAAATCCACAAATCCTATTGCAAAAAACTTTCTGTGTAGCGCTGGGGACCGTAACATTGTTTTACTTAATCGATACTTGGTTGCCGATACCAACACCTAAACAATGCTTTTTCCAATATCTATACTAAAATATTTGTCATATAGAACCATAAAACAGATCAATATTGTTCATTTATTCCTTCTTTTTAAAATTATTTATGTATTTATTTATCATAGGGACAGTGCGTATTAATATACATTTCTGTATCCCTCCTTCCAATGAATTTATTTTAAATTTTTGTATCATTTATTTGAGGTGAAACAACCAAGAAACTTCCTTTAACGTCAAAAAGGCAGGAAAAAAACACTTTCCACATTTTCCCGATTTTTCTCCAACAGCATCACATCTTGGATCTAAAGATTACATGTTTTATTCAGTACCTACTTTTGATGCTTTTATTTTCCCAATACCATCATACTGGTATCGTTTAACGGTATCCAGCCCTCATATTGCATTAGCTGGCATGTTTAACTTCTACTTGTGTACTGCCAGTACCACTGGTTGGGAAACATGAAGAATAAAGGCATTGTAACTGTTTCTATTGTTGGGTAGATTTACAACAGCTGGCTCTTGTAATACAGACGCTGTGGGTGAATAATGAAACCTTTTAAATGTAGAGTCATCAATGAGAGAGAGATGACTCACACAAATATGAGGGAAAAGAATTACAGGTTTTCTGTCGTGTAATGTTTTTGTTTGAAAATAAGGTATGTGTCTAAGAAAAAGTCCCAAAGAGTTGCTCAGGGGGATTTTGTTTACTTTTTGAATAGGGTTAGGCAGTGCTTAATTTGATCCCCCGTTTGGGGAACGCATTCCCCCAATTCTCAGTTTTTCAGGGTAAAGGATCCGGCAAATGTAGTGAGTTGGGGTTTAGCCTTCCTGCAGTTAACCAACCCAACGTAGGGGGCGCGCTATAAAAGGAGCCCTTTCATCCGTACCTGACCTCTGACTTCCGGTCGGTGCGCATGCGGTGATGGCTGCGACGTCTGCGGGAAAAAATGGTCGGAGAAATGCGGCAAATTCAAACCTGGTTGACAATCCACCCTTGGCGGCGGTTGAGCACGACTGTTCCGTGAGTGGGTCAGCTTTGGGCAGCGGGGGGGATCTCATTGACTTAGAAGAGGAGGAGGGCATGTCTACGGAGCTACTGCTAAATGAGAAGAGAAGGGAAAAGCGTAAGAGAAATGGCAGTAGTAATAGTAGTGGTGATGAGGATCCTTTCCCAACTAGGGAGACAACAAAAATGTTTGTAATTTTGAGATTTAATGAAAGAGTGCAGATTAATGTTAAAAAGCTGAGTCCGTTCATTTTGACTGCTGAACTTAACAGCAGAGTGGGAGATATAATTTCTGCTAAAGTGCTGTCGGATGGAAATCTGCTTGTCCAATGTGCAAACGACGAACAGCTCAATAAAGCGTTGAACTTAAAGCAGTTGGGGAAGTTTAAAGTGGATAATGTTGGGCAAGTGGGTGCACAGAAAGGAGGGGGGTGTAAAGGAGTAATCTCTGGGGTACCCATTAGTGTAAAAATGGATGACCTGAAGAATAAAATCAAAGGAGGAAAAGTGATTTCAGTGGACCGAATGAAAGCATCTAACGGAGGAACTAAGGTGGATAGTGAAAGTATCCTGATTCATTTTGAAGAAAGTAGTCTGCCGAGGAAAGTGTTTTTGGGTTTCATTAGTTATCCAGTGAGAGCCTATATTCCGAAACCATTGAGGTGCTTTAACTGTCAACGGTTTGGGCACTTGGCAAGGAACTGTAAGGAAAAGAGGAGGTGTGCGCGGTGTGGTGGAGATCACGAATATGGGAAATGTGAAGACGGGGTTCAGCCTAAATGTTGTAGTTGTGGTGGGAGTCACAGTGTTGCGTATGCTGGGTGTGAGAGAATGAAACAAGAAAATAATATTCAAAAAGTGAGAGTGGAGAAGAAGATCTCATATGCGGAAGCAGTGAGAATAACGAGAGCGAGTACACAGGTCAGCGTCGACTCAGAACAGGGTATTTCTGGGCAAGGAGCCCCCCAGACGGACACAAATTGTATTGTTATTGACAAGCTGGCCTTAGTTACTTTTATTGCAGGAGTGATAAACGCCACAGCTGAGGTAAAATCCAAGCATGAGAAAATTCAGCTTATTGTTAAGGCGGCAGTTAACCACCTGGGATTAGAAGGACTGACATGGGAAGTTGTGAGGGATAACCTCAATCATCAGTCAAGTCAGGAAACGCGATGTTGTTCTCCTTAATCATGGTACTTCTCCTTCAGTGGAATGCAAGGAGTCTGTTGGCCAATGGCCAGGAGTTTAAGCACTTCATCAAAGAACTTAATGTTAAACCGGATGTCATTTGTATACAGGAATCTTGGCTTAAATCGTCTTTGGATTTTGTGTTGTATGGGTATAATGTAATTAGAAATGACAGGGTCCATGTTGGAGGGGGAGGATGTGTAACATTTGTCAAACAAGACGTCCCATACAGACTGTTGGGTAAAGGTGATGATCTAGAGTATGTAGCAATCGAGGTGTGGGGCGGGAATGAACCAACTGCCATTGTAAATTTTTACAATCCTTGCGCCAGGTTGGAGCTGCTGCGTCTTCGGTCTATTGAAGGCAGTGATTATCGTAGAGCTATTTGGTGTGGGGATTTTAATGCCCATAGCAGAGTGTGGGGAGGTACACACACAGATCTTAATGGTCTGGTGATTGAGGAATTGATGGATGCATGTGAGTTGGTTTGTCTGAATGATGGCAGGGGCACCAGATGCAATGTTGTAAATGGCACAGAGTCAGTACTGGATTTAACCTTGGTTTCAAATGTCCTTGCAGGAATAAGCCAGTGGTCCGTCAGAACGGACACAACTGTAGGAAGCGACCATTATCCTGTTTTCTGTGATGTTGGAGGTAGGATACAGGTGACTCCAAGAGAGGTGAATAAGAAGTGGAGTTTTCATAGGGCTGACTGGAAAAAGTTCAAAAAAATATGTGAGGAAACGATTGATGAGGTTGGAGAGTCTAGTAGCATTGACCATATGAATAATCAGTTTACTGAAGTACTTATGACAGCTGCGCGGACTTCAATCCCAATAAGTAAAGGAAGAAAGGGTAAAGTTTTGGTGCCGTGGTGGACAGAGGAGTGTCACACTGCTGTAAAGGACAGAAACAAGGCATTTAAATTCCTCCAAAGGTCTCTAAACATGCAGGCCCTTATTGCGTACAGGAAAGCGGTGGCAGTGGTCAGGAGAACAGTGAGACAGGCAAAGCGGAGAAGTTGGAGAATGTTCTGTTCTAAAATAGGAAGAACCACTCCTGTGGGAGATGTCTGGGGCATGGTCAGACGGATGGGAGGGGACCGGCGGGAATGGGAATACCCAGTTCTGATCTCAGATCAACAAACCTTTGTAACGGACCAGGAAAAAGCAGAAGTGTTGGTAAAATCGTTTGCAAAGGTTCATAGTTCTGATAACTTGTCGGTGCTGGGGAAAGATGGAATATGTCGAACTAAAGCCCAGTATCCAGAGGCTCTGGGAAGGAAGACCTGTGCAGACCTTAGTTTGGAAGCATTGTTTTCTCTAGAGGAAATGGTGAGAGCGCTTAGGGCAACAAAACCCACGGCTCCTGGAAATTTGTTATTTAATGTTGAAGAACCTTGGTAAGGAAGCACTTAAAAACTGTTGTGTTTAATTAATACAGTTTGGGTTAAGGGAGAGCTCCCAAGTGCTTGGAAAGAGGCTGTTGTTGTGCCTATCAGAAAGCCTGGGAAGGATCCAGCTAAACCAGGTAGCTACAGGCCAATTGCGCTAACGTCAAATGTGTGTAAGTTGATGGAGCGTATGATAACGGAAAGACTGTCCTTTGATTTGGAAAGGAAAGGGGCTTTAGCCGAATTTCAGAGTGGTTTCAGGAAAGCTCGAAACACGACTGATGCTGTTGTTAGACTTGAAAATGTGGTTAGAAAAGCTCAGGCCAAAAAAGAGTCTGTTTTAGTAGTGTTTTTTGACATAGAAAAGGCATATGATATGTTGTGGCGGGATGGGCTTTTAATCAAGTTGCACAAGTTGGGTGTTGGGGGCAGGACGTTTAATTGGATCCAAGACTTCCTTTCTGGTAGGAAAATTCAAGTGCGAGTTGGGTCTACATTTTCTAGTCAGTACACGGTTGAGAATGGAACGCCGCAGGGCAGTGTGATTAGTCCCCTGCTTTTTCTTATAATGATTGATGATGTTTTTTCCGCCGTGCCTGAGGGAATCGGCAGGTCTTTGTTCGCTGATGATGGTGCGTTATGGAAAACAGGTAGAAACGTTGAGTATCTAGTGGGCAAAGTCCAGGATGCTATAAACAGTGTAGTTGAGTGGGGATTTGACTGGGGATTCCGTTTTTCAGTGGAAAAAACGAAAGTGATGTTCTTCACCAACAGGAAAGTGAGTGAGATGTTGAAATTGAAATTGTATGACGAGGAAATTGAGAAAGTGAGCTCTTTCAAGTTTTTAGGTGTTGTGTTTGATTCACGCTTGACATGGAGGGGTCATATTGACCGGATGGAAACCAAATGCAAAAAAGTTATCAATGTTATGAGGTGTGTAGCTGGGAGGGGTTGGGGTGCGAGCTGCTCTGCTTTGAAAAGTCTTTACCAGGCGTTAATTCGATCTGTCTTTGATTATGGTTGTGTGGTGTATGGTTCAGCAGCCCCTTCTGTGCTGAGGCGGTTGGAGGTGTTGCAGTCGCAAGCCCTTAGAGTGTGCTGTGGAGCGTTTAAAACGTCTCCAGTCAATGCCTTACAGGTGGAGATGGGAGAGATGCCGCTAGATCTAAGGAGGAAGCAAATGGCTGTGAATTACTGGGTTCATCTTGGCTGTCATGGTGGTTCACATCCCACAAAGGAGGTGCTGTTGGAATGCTGGGAGTATGGGAAAGGTCAGAGGGATCATTTTGGAAAGGTGGGGAATCAGTGGGCTAAGGAGTGTCAGGTGTCAGACCTGAAACTGTGTCCTGCATTGGTGTTCCCTGTTGTTCCTCCATGGTTGTTGGGGACTCCTTTTGTTGACTGGTATCTTCTGGATCTGAAGAAGGAACTGAAAGGAAGCGTGGATCTTGTGTCGGCATATCATTTCCACAGTTTGAGTAAGTACTCAGACTATGTTCATGTGTTTACAGATGGTGCTAAAAATCCAGACAGTGGAGTTACTGGATTTGGAATAGCGGTCCCGTCAAGAAATATTGGGATAAGTAGGCGCACTTCAGATGGACTGGCGGTGTATACAGTTGAGATGGCAGCAATTTTGATAGCGTTGAAATGGATTGAACATTCAAAAAGTAGTCGAGTGGTAGTGTGCTCTGATTCTGCAGCGGTTCTGTCAAGTGTACAATCATTTTGTTCTAAGACGAGGCAGGGTATGCTTTATGATATTTTGGTTACTTTAAGCAGAGTAAGGTGTAGGGGCAGCATGGTTCACTTTCTTTGGGTGCCGGCACATGTAGGAGTCAGTGGAAATGAAAGAGCGGATAGATTGGCGAAAGGAGCTTTGAATAGCAGCAGGGTTGAGATGGAAATTAAAAGCAGTAAATCTGAAGCAAAAAGTATAGTCTGGAGGCAGGTAGTTCAGGAGTGGCAGCAGCGGTGGGATTCTGGGGTTAAGGGTAGGCATTTGTATAATCTTAAGAAGGAGGTGACAGGGGTTGGGGTGCATAGGGGTAATAGGAGGGAAGAGGTGGTCGTCACAAGGCTTAGACTGGGACATTGCGCACTGAACAAAACATTACGGGTGATAGGGGAACATGGCACAGGGCTTTGTGGAGCGTGTCAGGAGTCGGAGGAGTCGGTAGAGCATGTGCTCTTACAGTGTAAGGGCTATGATGCAGAGAGAGAAGCTCTGAAGAGTAGGATGAAGGAGCTGGGTGTTGGGGAGTTCAGTTTGAAGAGTGTGTTGGAGGGTAGTAGGGCACAGATAAGGGAACTTGTGGGTTTTTTAAAGGAGATAGGGGTTTTTGATAGAGTGTAGGTAGTAGTGTGTGTGTGGTGTTTTATTATTATTATTATTATTTTTTTTTTTTATTATTTTTTTTATTTACTTTGGGTTGTTGTAGATTGTAAGTTCACTGTATGACCCATACTCCGGAACAGTAGGAGGCGGTAATGCTCCTAAAAGCTGGTTGCCAACCGCCGTAAAACACCAAGAAGAAGAAGAAGAAGAAGTACCTGACCTCTCCTCTCTCCGACGTCACATCCGCCATGCAGCACTCGGGCTAGGCGTGCAGTGTGAGTTGTTGTGAAAGTTGTGAAGTCGTGTCGGAGCGCCAAGCCGGCGGCTGGAGGCGTAAAGCCAGCAACCGTAGTCAACTTCCATGGTGCATCGCGGGTAAGCTAGTGCGATGGCGTGTGTACTAAAGTGACTGGGTGGTTAATGGTTGGTCATTATTTGTAGCTTGCAATCGCTGGTCCGGAGGCTTCCGCGTAGCTGGGCAGTGTCGGATGCTCGGGGTCCGGGAATGGCTCGTCCGGAGAGCGCAGTGCAACGCAAGTGCAACATTGATCTGGGTCCTGATGGCGTGCCCACCCCTCCTTTTTGTTCCTTTTTAATAACTACTGTGATAACTCCGCTTCAGTGTTCGTTGATACCAGACTGTCCTCTGGGTCGATGTTGGACCGTCGAACAGTAACTGAACTGAACTTGTCAAAAGAATTTTGACTAAACTAATCTCATCTGAAGGAGAATAAATCCATGCTTTTGTAACTTTCCTTTGTCCTGTCAATTTTAACGAACCTTCGCTGCCTTTTGTTAATGTTTATCTTTTATTTTGGGGCGCAATGCCCCTGGCGTTGTCTAAGGGATGTTTTTAACGTACATTTAGTGGCGGGTCCACACAGCCACCGAGCTCACCCAGTCCTCTGGCCACACAAAGATCTGATCTGATATAATGGTGTTTAATGAGAGTGTTCCGGCAAATGTTTTGGCCTGTGCCCCGAATCCATCACATCAGACCAAAAGTGTTCCTGAAAATACAAATTTACAAATTGAGCACTGGGGTTAGGGTTAAGAAAAAATAAAGAACCTCATCCACAACTACCACAAAGGCTGTCATTATTGTATTTATGGGCTGTTGAACCACTTTGCTCTCTCCGTGTCTTTGTATTGTGAATGTCTCCATTGTGAGATCAATAAAGGATGATCTTATCTTCATGTAATAGAAAACTATATTCATAATTCAGCATTAGTTTTTGAATAATTGGAGAAAGTTTAGATTGTTCTCTTGTTTTCCCTCTCAACTGCTTCAAAACATAAATAGGCGATTCCAGGGGTGCCGTCTGTATCTTATCCTGGGGCGGCTCCTGTAGAAACGAGGATGGGGGACTTTCCGGTGAGATGCTGAAGTCGCTCTGAGCCGTTGGTTTATGTTGGTTTTTCCCGGGCGAGTTTTGGTTTCACATAACGGCTTATTTCCATATTTTAAGCTGAAAGACGTCCTTGCTCAGCTGAGGAACATGTTACTCTGCTCACGTCGAACTAAAGACCAGAGAAGGGGACATTTGTGGCTCTGGGACGTGCAGGGTTTGGAACATGCTCCTGGACTACAACTGGGCTTAAACTGTGCCATGTTTGGGACGATTTTGAACATGCTAACTGTGACTGACTCATATGAGCACCTGAGCCCACGGAGCTAAACACGACTGACCTGCTCACACATTATGAGTGACCTGCTCACACATTATGACTGAGCTGCTCACACATTATGAGTGACCTGCTCACACATTAGACTGACCTGCTCACACATTATGACTGACCTGCTCACACATTATGAGTGACCTGCTCACACATTAGACTGACCTGCTCACACATTATGAGTGACCCGCTCACACATTATGAGTGACCTGCTCACTCATTATGACTGACCTGCTCACACATTAGACTGACCTGCTCACACATTATGACTGACCTGCTCACACATTAGACTGACCTGCTCACACATTATGACTGACCTGCTCACACATTATGAGTGACCTGCTCACACATTAGACTGACCTGCTCACACATTATGAGTGACCTGCTCACTCATTATGACTGACCTGCTCACACATTAGACTGACCTGCTCACACATTATGACTGACCTGCTCACACATTAGACTGACCTGCTTACACATTATGACTGACCTGCTCACACATTATGAGTGACCTGCTCACACATTAGACTGACCTGCTCACACATTATGAGTGACCCGCTCACACATTAGACTGACCTGCTCACACATTATGAGTGACCTGCTCACACATTACACTGACCTGCTCACACATTATGAGTGACCTGCTCACTCATTATGACTGACCTGCTCACACATTAGACTGACCTGCTCACACATTATGACTGACCTGCTCACACATTAGACTGACCTGCTCACACATTACACTGGCCTGCTCACACATTAGACTGACCTGCTCACACATTAGACTGACCTGCTCACACATTAAACTGACCTGCTCACACATTAGACTGATCTGCTCACATATTAGACTGACGTGCTCACACATTAAACTGACCTGCTCACACATTATGACTGACCTGCTCACACATTATGAGTGACCTGCTCACACATTAGACTGACCTGCTCACACATTATGAGTGACCCGCTCACACATTAGACTGACCTGCTCACACATTAGACTGACCTGCTCACACATTAGACTGACCTGCTCACACATTAGACTGACGTGCTCACACATTAGACTGACCTGCTCACACATTATGAGTGACCTGCTCACACATTATGAGTGACCTGCTCACACATTACACTGACCTGCTCACACATTAGACTGACCTGCTCACACATTAAACTGACCTGCTCACACATTACACTGACCTGCTCACACATTAGACTGATCTGCTCACACATTAGACTGACCTGCTCACACATTAGACTGATCTGCTCACACATTATGAGTGACCTGCTCACACATTAGACTGTCCTGCTCACACATTAAACTGACCTGCTCACACATTATGAGTAACCTGCTCACACATTAGACTGACCTGCTCACACATTAGACTGATCTGCTCACACATTATGAGTGACCTGCTCACACATTAGACTGTCCTGCTTACATTTTAAACTGACCTGCTCACACATTATGAGTGACCTGCTCACACATTAGACTCACCTGCTCACACATTAGACTGATCTGCTCACACATTATGAGTGACCTGCTCACACATTATGAGTGACCTGCTCACACGTTAGACTGACCTGCTCACACGTTAGACTGACCTGCTCACACATTAGACTGACCTGCTCACACATTATGAGTGACCTGCTCACACATGAGGCGCATGTAATGAGGCTCATAAACAGACTGTAGCTCTGTTTAATCTGCGGATATTTGACCAATCAACACGAAACAAAAAGTGTTTTTATGCGGACAACCCGCTCGCTAAGCCTAAAGTACCACATCTGAGTCAAATCATCTGAGTTTACGTCTCTAAAGCTCATACAAAGTGGAGTAGAGTGAACCGTGTACATGCTAACAAAGGTCCTGGATGAAGAAAACAAACCTCCATGACCTACGTGCTCATCCAGCGGTCTCCACTCGCTGGTCCAAGGCACATGTCACGTGTGTTTCATACTATTCACACTGACCTTTTTATAAAACAGGTGAATCTGTCCTTAAAGGTGCATTATGTAATATTATATTTGTGTGTATTTGACCGTGACACAGTGGCTGTGCTTTATGTGGTCAGCATGGAGCGGCACTTTTACAACAGGTGTTCTGGTGAGAGTGCCCGTCAGGAGTGAAAACCTACCGCGTCTTACAGCCCACTGTGGTGGAAAGTAAAGGTGCCCTGCTGACCACTCATAGAGAAGGAAATAGTATTCCCTGTCTTAATTTCACAGCTAGGGTCAGGTCCAAGTTGGGCCTAAAAAAGCCCAACTTGGACCCAGCTGAGCCTGGCAATTATAGGCCCATATCGAAATAACCCTTTCTCTCCAAAGTTGTAGAAAAGGTGGTAGTAGAACAGTTGTCTGCTTTTCTCCATAATGATGAAATGTTTGATACATTTCAATCAGGCTTTTGTAAGATGCACTCTACTGAGCCTGCCCTTTTAAAGTGTCCAGTGACATCCGAATGGCTGCTGACTCTGGTCAGTATTCTGTATTGATCCTGCTTGATCTCTCTGCAGCCTTTGATACTGTAGATCATAAATTACTGCTACAGAGACTTAATAGTGACTTTGGTATTTCTGGAATTGTCCTTAAATGGTTATTGTCCTACTTGACCAACAGAACATTCTCTGCGTGTATAAATAACATTATGTCTGAAGCTACTCCTTTGTTGCACGGGGTTCCTTAGGGATCCGTCTTGGGGCTTATTTTGTTTTTGTTATACATCAGCCCTCTTGGAATAACCATTAGCCGTCTTAAAAATGTTTCTTACCATCTCTATGCTGATGATATTCAACTGTACTTTTCGTTTAAGGAGTCAGAGATGCACAGACTGTCAGAGTTAATGGATTGTCTTTCAAGTGTAAAGTCGTGGCTTTGTGAAAACTGCCTTCAGTTGAATTCTAAAAAGGACTGAGACGTTGATAATTGCTCCTGAGCAAAAAATCCCCTCAATTGTAAACCACCTTGGTTCTCTGGGCTCCTCGGTTCATTCGAGCATCAGCAATCTTGGGCTTTTAGTTGAAAAGGCTGTGATTGTTTTAATTAATTTTTTTAAATGCATTTAATATAATCTGTTATTTTGTGCCCCTGTGAAGCACTTTGTGAATTTATCTGTGAAAGGTGCTATATATAAAGGTTTCTTCTTCTTCTCCTATCAACAGTTTTGTTTAAAATCGTTGGCTTCACGCTCCATAAATTCTTTAGCTTTTAGGGATTGACCAAAAATATCTGGAGGTTTTAGTCACAGTTTTAGCCTCATCAACTGCTTCAGTTTCAGTCTCATTTTTGTCACTGAATGTAACCCTTGTCACCAAATTCCAGCTGGTCTTGTGTTGTCGATTTACTGCTCCGAAGTCAGACGTTGCTCAGAGACGAGCTCGAAAACACAAAGTACTGCTGCGGTACTACTGTAGTTCTCCGAGAGACACAGGAATCTGCAGCAGTACGCGGAGTACAGACTACTTCAGTCAAGAGTAACTCAAACACTGCTCTGACGCATTCACAGACATCACGGAACTTATACTGCCGCTTTACTGCAGTGCATTTCCCCGCTTTATGGTTCAGACTTTTCAATTCTGAAATGTGGCTCGATGTGGATCCGTTTGAATTATAAATACCGCCTATAAATAATGAACATTTCCAGGTTTAAATGTTTGCTTTTATTTTGTGACATACTATTTCCAAAGGTTTGCTCAGAGAGATTTTGGATCTGGTTTAGTTTTTGAATGAACTAGTGATTCGTGAAAAATAGGCCTGGGTACCGTTACATTTTCTTCCCAATACCAGTGCTTTAACGATAGTAGATTGAGATATAGTATATACAGTATATTTGTGATACGGAACCATAAAACAAAATGTATTCTTTTCCCAAAATGTGCTAAATAAATACATTTGATTTGATTTAATTTCTTTTACATTTGTATCTTTTATTTGGGGTTAAACAACAAAGAAACAACATAGAGTGATTCATTTAATGCCCCCTGAAAAAACCTGTTAGACAAGTTCTCTGTAAATATATGTCCAAGATAAAAATAAAAATAAATCAGTAAATGTTGTACTTTTATCCTCCTTGGTTCTACAGATCATAACCTTACTTTTCACTGCATTGTATTGACGTCATGCTCCTGGCCGTAGCCTGAACAAATGTTGAGCAACTGTTGCAGCCCAGCAGTGCTCGGACTGACGACCACGAGGTCGTCTACTCTGCATATGATCAAATCAGTCAAATTTGATTTAACACAAGACTGGCAGCTGTTCATCCAGATACAAAAGAGCAGAAGATTGGAAGAAAATGCCCTTTAAAAAGATACCGTTCCCATGAAAGTGGACTCAGACTCAGTGACATAATAAATATATTGCATTTGAAAATTGTACTTTTAGTGTTTGGGGCTCAAAAACCCAACCTTCAAAGTTTGTGTGAGCTCTCAGTCATCCAGGAGTTTCCCAAGCCTGCATTATAATATAACACACATTTACTGTAAACCGATTATTATAATAGATCCATGCTGTAATAGGTCCATGCTGTAAACACATTCGTACCTACCACGTGTCCTCTTGATGAGTGAGATCACGCGAGATTCGGGGCAGTCCTCGCGGGGTCTGAGAGGGTTGAAACAAAACGCCCGTGCTCTCTCTCTTTGCGCACAGAGATCTGCAGAGCACGGACCTGATCTACGTCTGTGCCGAAAAAGCACAAACAAACCGCAGAAATGGTAAGAAAAGTCCACGACACGGGACTGAAGAGTGGCGTTTAAAGGTGTTTTACGCCTATGTCCTCTGGCTGTGGTCTGCGAGGTAGTTTTGTCTGCGTTAATGTGCTGAAGAAGCGAGGCCTGCGCTGCCTCTGTAGTGGCGAATGTTGCTAACGGATTTATTTACTTTGCTCGGTTTGGAAACACACTCATTAAAGCTCAGCTTTAGAGTTACTCAAGAGTAACGTGTTGTTAAATCGATGCACTTTAAACGGCCTTTACTCTGCTGTCCGCGAAGTTTCAGGCACATTTTCCCGCGTTAGCATTAGCATGTTGCTAGCCTGTCTGCACGCAGAGCACGCATGGGCCCAGGAACACGTGGGGGTCAGGGCGTGCGGGCTCTTCGTGATGGGGGGGGGGGGAATGCAATAAAAACAGATGTTACTAAAGTCTGCGAATGTGAGGAGACGGGCTTTGTTTCCGATGCAGATGCAGCGTGACGTCGAAGTTTGAGAGTTTTTATACCAGAGTTGGGCAGATGTGTGGCATCTGTAACACGTGGTTCGTTACTGTGTGTGTCGTTATGTGTTTTGTTTAAAACAATTAATTTTTCTATACGTTTATTTAAACTGTAATTATACGTTTATTTATTACTACGCCTGTCGTAAATCTGTAGATGTTTTTCGTCGACTCCTAAAAGTAAAGAGTGATTTAAAACATGTGAACTTAAGTGACAGTTTATAAGAGCCTCATATCTTTTATAAGAGCGTCATATCTTTTTGAATTAATAAGGGACGGGTCGGTGCTTTCATCCACGTGTGGGGAATAAACCGGAAGCAGAAACTATCTGCTTCCGTATTTACATACGGTCATAGTTGACCAGAATGATTTTAGAACTAAATTACTGTTGTGTAAATACAGTCTTGCGTTGACGGTTTAAAAATACGCGCGCGCCTAATTGTATTGGAAGGCACTCTGAAAAGGTTTGTGATTTTAAAAATGATCAAATGTCTGACGGTTCCAGTTGTGGTGATGTTCGTATAATCTGTCAATCCCCTGAGATCATGTGATGACAAACTCCGTATACTCTGAACAACTGGGAACCTGAAAGTCTAACGATGCTGTTGTTTAAGTTTAGTGCTACGTTTGTGCTCTGCTTTAACCACCAGATGGCGCCAGAAGCTGTTTTGGCCCAAGTGGCTTCATGGGAAAAATATTTTTGACAACTCGAGTTTTTATGGAAGGGAAATCTACAGAAATGTATGCCAGTCCGCCTAAAATTTCACCCAAAAATACATTTGTTTTATGGCATTTTCATCAAAACTTTACTTTGTAAAGTAGAAGCTAAGTACCACACTTTCTGGTGTTACGCCATGTGAACAAGTCTGGAAAATGGATACAGTTTGTTTAATTTAAGAGATTGGATTTACCTTAAATTGTATAATTATTAAATACCTTAAGAGGAATTTTGGAAATGAAACGATGACATTTTCAGAGTCCGTTTTACTCGTACCTGAGTGAAATGAAAGTAACATTGCTGTGTGAATATTGGTGGTCTATATGCTAACACGGCGTGTCCTGTACAGGTGCTGCTGCACGTGCTGTTCGAACATGCAGCGGGGTATGCGCTGTTTGCCGTGAAGGAGGTGGAGGAGATCGGGATGTTGCTGCCGCAGGTCAGTCTTGTTTATTGAAATGCACCAGAGCCTCCTTAAATGTTTCAGTCCTCTGTAACTCGAGCCAAAGGTGGAGAAAGTCTTTGTTTATGGAGTGTGTGCCTCTGCTGCAGGTGGAGGCGAGTGTCCTGAGTCTGGCTAAGTTCAACAGTATGGTGAGCCTGGCTGCGTTCTTCCCCTTCAAGTCTGCTCAGGCAGCGCTGGAGAACATGAATGCCATCTCAGAAGGTCAGTCCCTCTATGCTTCCTGATTCTTCGTGCAGTGGTGGGTTTTTATTTATTTATTTTTTTATCACTCCCATTTATTGACATGTTGGGTATCCACATGTAGAAGGAAAGGCGAGAGCAGATGACGCTGTAATCCAAATATGGTCATTTCCTTTTGTGGGAGACAGCAGCGGCTAAAGACGGGAGGAATATACACAGGACACATGTGCAGATAAAGACTAAACTTTAGGGCACTATTGTGCTTTTAAACTCAAATGCTATTAATGCATAATAATGCTTTTAAAAGTGATCCAATATGTAATTCCTTTAGTCAAGGCACAGCCCAGTCTAATGCAGTTTCCAGTTGTGGTGATGTTCGTATAATCTGTCAATCCCCTGAGTTCATGTGATGACAAACTCCGTTATACTCTGAACAACTGGGAACCTTTTCAAAGTTTGTTTGAATATATTGATTCTTGATCGTTACAAGTCAACATTGTGTTGTAGTGGATCAGTATTTGAAAGTCTGAAATGTAAACTCTACATGGTTTCTCCTGCCCAGGTTTGGTTCACGCTGACCTGAAGTTGTTCCTGGAGACAAACCTGACTCGCTCAGGGAAAAAGAAGGCGGTTTTGGGCGTGTCGGACGCAAAGATTGGCGCCGCCCTGCAGGAGGAGGTCAGCTTTTCCATCCAGACGGGCGGCGTGGTGTCAGAGATCCTCCGAGGTGAGCCGGGAGCCCAGAGGGGACACGGGGTGACGCTGTGGTGATGAACTCCTTCTCCTGAATCTCCTGAGGGTTCATACTGAAAATCTGAACAGCCGCCACTTTTAACCAGAGAAACTAAAGCGTGTCCGGAGTAGAGCTGTGTACTGTTGAACAATAAGTTTGGTATCAGAGGAAAAAATGGGGTAAATGTGGAAAGTTTATTTTCGTCTCTTTTGTTGTTAAACAAAGTTTCATGGATGTTTAACCTATGATACAAATCTAAAAGAAATGTAATGGGAGGAATGGTGCAGTAATGGTTCTATATGAGAAATATTTTAGTGTTAAAGGACCTGTATAGGGGAAAAACAGGTACTCGGCCTTTGTAAGGAGAGCTATGCAGTCTTGTATGGATTCTGTTTCTCCTGGAGTGACTGTTTAGTTTTGGTTAGAGCTGGGTGATTTTTTTTCTTCCCCCACAACAATCCTGAGGTAACTGAGGCACATTTGTACAGCAGGACCTTATCCCTCAGAGCTAAAAAAAAAATTAATAAAATAGTTTTACTTTTTTTTAAATGAATCGATTTGACCTACCAACTCTATTTTTAAATCAAATCCTTTTTCCCCCCAGCCCTAGTTTTTTTTTATTATTATTTTTTACATTGAGAATCTTGTGTGTGTGACCTGTCCTCAGGTGTCCGTCTGCACTTCCACTCCCTGGTCAAAGGCCTCACGGCGCTGGCGGCCTCCAAAGCTCAGCTGGGCCTGGGCCACAGCTACTCCAGAGCCAAGGTCAAGTTCAATGTGAACCGCGCCGACAACATGATCATCCAGTCCATCGCTCTGCTGGACCAGCTGGACAAGGATATCAACACCTTCTCCATGAGGGTCCGGTGAGGAACTGCTGCTCACTTTCTACTTCGACTGAGCCCTAGTGCAGTCCTTAAAAAGAGACGATGGCCCATAATACAATGCTAGAGTCCCAGTGTAGTAATCTGCATTTTAGAAGCTTATTTACCTTAGTCATAACAGTGTGAATGTGGAAGGAACATTTGGGAGGATCTCATTCGGAACATTTCAGCTCACGCAATTAGTGGTTTCTGCGCTCTCCTCATGAGATTTTCTTTTTGTTTTTTCCTCTGCTCAGAGAGTGGTACGGTTACCACTTCCCGGAGCTGATAAAGATCGTGGCGGATAACTCCACGTACTGCCGCATGGCACAGCTCATCGGGAACAGGAAGGAGCTGTCGGAGGAGAATCTGGAGGCCATCGAGGAGGTGGTGATGGACGGCGCCAAGGCCCAGGCCATTCTGGACGCGTCCCGCTCCTCCATGGGTCAGTATATCCACTCTTTGAGGAACGCCCCTCTTATGCCCGCCCTGACTGCCGTGTCCTGGGCGGGGAACACAGGGGGCACAGCAGTGTCTCTCATAAACCTGAGGTGAGGGTTCTATTCCTCACCGCGGATCCTGTCGGGAGAAACATGCTTTCTTTCTTAATAGTACAATACAAACGATTTTCTTATCAAGCCCGAGGGCTTGTCCATGTAAGACTGGCAATATGTGATGCATGTGTGAAATATTGCTGCAATGTTTTCCTAAATCGTCGAATTCCATTTAAACACAAATCAGTAATTTGGTCGTGATTTGCTGAAAAAAAACGTATTTTGTTGCAATAGGTGTGATCTTTTAGAATGTGGTTGAGCACATTGAGTAAACGCTCACTGTCTTTTCTGTGGCATAAAAAGAACCATGTTTGCAATATTTTCCTGCCTGTATTTCACATTGTGCCCCCTCTGCCCGCCCCCTGACCTGTGTCCGCTCTCCTCCTCAGGGATGGACATCTCGCCCATCGACCTGATCAACATCGAGCGCTTCTCGAGCCGCGTGGTGTCTCTGGCTGAGTACCGGCTGCAGCTGCAGGAGTACCTGCGCTCCAAGATGGGGCAGGTGGCACCGAACCTGGCGGCGCTCATCGGGGAAGTGGTGAGTGTCGTGTCAGAGGCGCAGCCAATAAAGACATGCAGTCAGAAGTACATTACTTGACGGCCCAATAATGCAGCAGATCGGCTCTGAATCACCTACAGTCAGTTACTGAAGCCTCAGTTCCTCCTCTGCCCTAAAAGCTGGCGCGTCCCTGACGTGTGTGAAGACTCTCGTTCATCCAGGCTGTACCTATCGTAGAAAAGCTAAATGATTGACTGAGTTGAGGTTTCGCTGCAGTGAGCACTACATAAAAACCAAGCAGTCTCTCTTTAGAAGAATGTCACAGCATCGCATGGAAAATGGCAGTGGTCCACAGTTGGCTCTGTCTTAAGTCTTGGACTTGGCTTTCAGAGGTTAAAATACCAACTAAGGAAAAGAGAGTTCAAAAGTAAGGAAGCTGAAACCCAGTCTCAATTGTTGATCTTTGTTAAGGCTAATGTGACTGCAGTAGAGCCGGACAAAGACTTGCTTGTTGAGGGACGTTTAGCAGTTTTTGGTTCCCACTTCCTGGGATGAGCCTGGGTCTTATTTAGACTTGGCTCAAAAAAGACACTTTTACCCAAAGTGAAGTCAAGAAGAAGCTTCTGTGACTAAGCGAAATGTCCTTAACTTTACCAAAACCCAGTGGATTTAGCTTTTCTACGTTTTGTCCCTGACGTCTGTCCTGGGGCAAGGCACCTCTGCTGCGCCTCAGTCTCTGAACAAAGCTCCCGTTGTCCTGGACCTATGATGTTTGACCAAAATCTGTCAATCCCCTGAAGCTCCTGTTGAGACTCCTCTGGTTCTGATGGTCCTCCCCCTTCAGGGCTCCTCTCCCCCTCACCTTCTCTCTCCCCACTCATTTCTCATCCTTGTGCTCTCTGCTGCCCCCACAGGTGGGCGCGCGCCTCATCTCCCACGCCGGCAGCCTGACCAACCTGGCGAAGTACCCTGCGTCGACCGTGCAGATCTTGGGCGCGGAGAAGGCCCTGTTCAGGTACATGGGCCCCCCCTCCCTGCGGGGGTGTGTCTGGGGGCGTGGCTGTGGTGATGGCAGGGCGGGGCGCTGGGCTGGGTGACCAGAGTGATCCCGGCCCTGGTGCACCCCACGTCTGAACGGCCGCTGTAGCTGCAGCTTCAGGTAGAAACAGGAGGGGGAGTGGTTTAGAGGGGCTGAAACGTGGGGCCTGGGGGGGGGTGGTTTAGAGGGGCTGAAACGTGGGGCCCGGGGGGGGAGTGGTTTAGAGGGGCTGAAACACTGAGCTTTAGCAGTCTGAATCCCCCGTTTCCCCCACAGCCGACTCTAAACCCGTCTTCCCTGCAGAGCACTGAAGACTAAAGGAAACACGCCCAAATATGGCCTGATCTTCCACTCTACGTTCATCGGCCGAGCCGCCGCCAAGAACAAGGGCCGGATCTCGCGCTATCTGGCCAACAAGTGCACCCTGGCCTCGCGCATCGACTGCTTCTCCGGTGAGCACGCTGAAGTTTAGCTTTACTCTTGAATATTGAAAAAGGATCCATGTTTTAGCTGCAGAATTGGTGGTGTTCAAACCCATTTTACTGATGAAGCTCTGTTGTCCGTGTTGTGACCTGGAACTCTGCCGTGATGTTTAATTTTTCGTCAACCGCACGCCGCCTCCTGGTGGATGGATGTGGAAGCTTGTGTCTGAGCAGAGCCCGTGGAGCCCGTGCTGGTTTAGGTTTCAGTTTCCCCCTCTCTCTCAAACGTGTTTGTCTCTGACAGAGGTGCCCACATCTGTGTTTGGAGATAAACTCCGCGAGCAGGTGGAGGAGCGGCTTTCCTTCTACGAGACCGGAGACATGCCGCGCAAGAACGTGGATGTGATGAAGGATGCTGTCAAAGAGGTGAGATAAGAGCCCTTTGCCTAACGAATGGAATCATGGCTGTGATGATGACCCCCTCTGTCCTGACTCTGCAGTGGAGGCATAAACTGATTTAATGAGTCTGACACAGCGCTGCAGTTGGGGAACCTCTCATCCCGTTTCCTTTGCTGAGTGTAAATCTGAATCTGTTTGACAGGCTGGAGAGGTGGCGGCTGAGATCAAGAAGAAACTGGACAAAAAGGAGAAAAAGCGCAAGAAGAAGGAGAAGCTGCTTCAGGAACAGTCGGAGAACGGCACCAACGGGGATACTCAGGTGAGGGGCGGGGTTAACAGGTGTATCTTAAAAATATTCTTTCAATGGATCCAAAATTCAATCTCGATCAATGCAGTTATGGGTGTGTGTAATTCAGCAATAATCTTTGGCACAGTCTTACAGAAATATGTGTATTATTTAGTTTGGGGACCGTTGATCTAGAGGAGCTCCAGAAAGAACAGTCATAGTAACGTTCCAAGTTTGCTAAATGGAGTAAAGTTTTGGATCAGTGCGTCGGGCGCATGTTTTGACTGGGCTGACCCTGTGCCGTGGTCTAGTCTCGTATCAAACATGCCAGAGGACAGAGACTCCGAACCATTGTCTGGTCCGCTCTGTGGACTCGGTCACTGAAGTGAGTCTCACATTTGAATATCAATGACCAGACGAAGCTCTGGGGCCCAGGTTGGGAACCACTGACTTATTGAGCTGCAGGCTTTGCCTGAAAAGACTGTGCATGAGCTTTTTAGTTTTGGGGGGGGGGGGGGGGGCTTTCCAAATCTAGGGCTGGGCACTGTTAAAGAACATTCTGAGCCCTTCCATAAAAGACCCAATTAGTACAAACTAACTTTTTTCTGGTGGTTTCTGAGATGTACAGTGTGCGCAAAAAGTGTCTTTTTCACAATATTTTTTTCAGTTGAATAAGTCATTAACGTCATCTACAAAAGATCACTGGTTTTATACATGAAATTGGTATATAGTGCATTATTCCAGAGACGGCTCTAAAGGAAGTGACTGTTCTGTCACATATTTAGTGAACAAAGTACAGTTAAAGTCCCAGCCCCTTTAGTGACATTAAATCCATGTTTGGATTAAAAAGCTTAAATGATAAATTGTCTCCTACAGCTGGAGAACAAAGACGTGGCTGAGCCGGTAGTCAAGAAGAAAAAGAGACCGTCCGAGGGCCCTGTGGAGGAGGCCCCTGAGAACGGGGGCCCCACGCCCGCCAAGAAGAAAAGCAAGTCCGAGCCAGAGAGGGCCGTGGAGGAGGAGACGGCGACAGAGACGACGCCGGCCAAGAAGAAGAAGAAGAGACAGGAGGCGGAGCCAGCCGAGGAGGAGGTGGAACCAGCTGTGTCCGAGAAAAAGAAAAAGAAGAAGAAAAAGGAGGTGGCGTAGAGACTGGACTTATTTCTATTTTAGTTTCATTTATCTTTATGTACAAATGTTTTACTTTAAGCTTCTGTGAAACGTGCCTTCAACCAGACTGTAAATATAGCAATAAAGTTCCTTTTGGTAAATGTCTGCCTGGGTTTGTCTGCACACACTGAAAACACTGGTCAGTTTGGACCTTTAGCCAGTTTTCATGTATTACAAAAATATAATTTTTACAATAATTGAAAAGCAGAACACATTAATAGTACCCAAAATACAGGAATTGTCATTACAGCTTAAGTAACTTGAGTATAACTAGGCCTGCCACGGTAGTTACTATATCGAGTTATCGCTCGATATGTAAAATGAAGGACGATAACATTTTTAGTCTCAATAAATGCGTGTGCTTAAAATAAATACAGAAACATGAACGCTATCACAGCGCTGAGTGAGCGGAGCTTCATCCAACCCGTCTCCCTGTGCTTAAAGACATCAGCCGTGTCCCACATGGATCCAGGTCATTTATAGATCAGCTGCTTTTGGGGAGAGGGGGGTGTAAACAAAGTGCCGCTTCTACGGAGCTGCTGATTCTGACACTTTCTGTGAACTTTATCGCGGAGCAAGAGGGACTCGTGTGAAAACATTTGGAGTTCCAGCCAAAAGAACTCATCACAGAGAGAATAACATTAATGCGACTGCAGGTTTGTCCAAAATGCGAACGAAACAAAAACCCCGCCCAGTCAGTGCATCAGAGCTAATCAGCGCTACTGTTAGCGAGAGGAACCCGAGCGCTTTAGCCACTGTCCAAATACAAGTGTGATAGTCCTGAGAACATTACTCAGGGCTTAGGACTATGTTACTGTCCACATACAAGCGCGATAGTCCTGAGAACATTACTCAGGGCTTAGGACTATGTTACTGTCCAAATACAAGGGTGATAGTCCTGAGAACATTACTCGGGGCTTAGGACTATGTTACTGTCCAAATACAAGCGCGATAGTCCTGAGAACATTACTCAGGGCTTAGGACTATGTTACTGTCCAAATACAAGCGCGATAGTCCTGAGAACATTACTCAGGGCTTAGGACTATGTTACTGTCCACATACAAGCGCGATTGTCCTGAGAACATTACTCAGGGCTTAGGACTATGTTACTGTCCACATACAAGAGCGATAGTCCTGAGAACATTACTCAGTGCTTAGGACTATGTTACTGTCCAAATACAAGCGCGATAGTCCTGAGAACATTACTCAGGGCTTAGGACTATGTTACTGTCCACATACAAGCGCGATAGTCCTGAGAACATTACTCAGGGCTTAGGACTATGTTACTGTCCACATACAAGCGCGATAGTCCTGAGAACATTACTCAGGGCTTAGGACTATGTTACTGTCCACATACAAGCGCGATAGTCCTGAGAACATTACTCAGGGCTTAGGACTATGTTACTGTCCAAATACAAGCGTGATAGTCCTGAGAACATTACTCAAGGCTTAGGACTATGTTACTGTCCAAATACAAGCGCGATAGTCCTGAGAACATTACTCAGGGCTTAGGACTATGTTACTGTCCAAATACAAGCGGGATGGTCCTGAGAACATTACTCAGTGCTTAGGACTATGTTACTGTCCAAATACAAGCGTGATAGTCCTGAGAACATTACTCAGGGCTTAGGACTATGTTACTGTCCAAATACAAGCGCGATAGTCCTGAGAACATTACTCAGGGCTTAGGACTATGTTACTGTCCAAATACAAGCGGGATGGTCCTGAGAACATTACTCAGGGCTTAGGACTATGTTACTGTCCAAATACAAGCGCGATAGTCCTGAGAACATTACTCAGGGCTTAGGACTATGTTACTGTCCAAATACAAGCGGGATGGTCCTGAGAACATTACTCAGTGCTTAGGACTATGTTACTGTCCAAATACAAGCGTGATAGTCCTGAGAACATTACTCAGGGCTTAGGACTATGTTACTGTCCAAATACAAGCGCGATAGTCCTGAGAACATTACTCAGGGCTTAGGACTATGTTACTGTCCAAATACAAGCGCGATAGTCCTGAGAACATTACTCAGGGCTTAGGACTATGTTACTGATAAATTAAACACAAGTGAGTTTTGGTCAGGAAATATTTAACCAGAATAATGCAGATGAGATGTTACTGTATATTGGCTATTTGAAAAATAAAATGGGACAGGCCTAGTTCAAACACAGAACCTGGTGAGAGTGTCAGTTATGTTAAAGGTTGAGAAGCACAGATGGAAACAGTGTCCTAGGATATGTCGACCCTTCTAGTTTGCACTTTGTTTGGTATAAGGTGTTAATATTGAATGTCAGAAGTTCAATACATTTCAATTAAAATAGTTTCTTACAGTTTTCTTTTTATTGCCTACAGTATTTACTTGTATACTAAATATATACACCAAACATTGTTTATCGCGATATATCGTCCTCAAAATGTTCTTGTCGTGGCAGGCCTACTTGCACTTGAATGGTTTCTAACGATGTACGAGCCAAATAATGTTTAGACTCCATCCAAATCAAGTTGGAGAATAAGATCTACAGTTGTAGCAAATGTCTCCAAAAGGAAAAACGTATCAAAGATGTGTATAGACACTTTGACTTCAGGGTTTAGTTTCTGCTCTGTCGACTGTGGGACTTTATTGAGAGCGGTCTTTCCAAACCAAGTCCACTCCATGTAATGTAGCCCAGGTGGACCCTGGCCAGTTTGTAGAAACATCTCAAAGACGATCAGTGGAAAAAAGAGCTCCTCAGTGTCTTCTCAAAGGGTGTGAATACTAGCGCTCATGTAATCCAATATTTGTTTAATACATTTGCAAACCGTGTGGACTTTCACTACGCACTGTATCTACAGTTTTCACCTCGAGTATATAATAATGCTTGTAGACTTGTGTGTGAACTAAAGCCCTCTCGCAGCCTGACTTCTCTCGTGTGCTCTGTTCTGAAAAGCAGACGCCACTTGAAAGGTTCCGTGACAGTCGAGGGAACAAAAGCGCCGCCATCGTCAAAGCAAAGCCAAAGTCAAAGTGTGGATCGGAGCGTGCGGCGTCTGTGATGTCCCCGTGAACACTCTCCACATCCGGCCCGTGTCCTCGCTCTGCAGCTCTGCCTCAAAACAAAATGTCAACGTCGCTCCATCGTTTAGGAGTTCATTTGAGATATCAATGTGCAACTCCTGTAGATTACTGACATAAATATGAAGAAATAAAGTGTCGCAAGTTTTCTGTCATTTTATGTTTTCTTTTTTTTTTAAGGCCTTTAATGCAGAAACATTCCCCTACATTGGCAAAAATCTGCAAAATGGATTGAGCCAGGTTTAAATGTATGGTTTTATTCTGTGGCATATTAATTAAAGTAAATTAAAAAATAATAATGTTGCCATTCAAAACTCATCAGTTTAGGGATTAGATATTATAAAAAACTATTTCAAAATATTGTAAGATTTGAGTCTAGGAGCGACTAAAGTGGAGAATAAATCCATTGAAACACTGACTGCACAAAGTCATTTGAAATAAGTGAAATTTCCCTGAATGAAGTAAATTTGTCTCTGATATGAGTTAAATTTCAAGAAATCTGTCCAAGATATTTACACTTAAAATAAGAGAAAACATCAGTTTTATTTCAAGTAATTTAAGAATTTTTATTTTGTATTGAGCAGTGTTAATTTCGTCGACTAAAATATTTAGTCTTAATTTTAGTCAAAGTGATTTTTTTGACGACTAAAACTAAATTAAAAGTTTTCCGTGCGACTAAAACTATGACTAAAATGTCCAGATATTTTAGTCGACTAAAACGAGACTAAATAAAAATGAAAAGGAGAGACTAAAATCATCCAAACTTCTATTGACCGTCTGAAAGAGCCTCATATCATGTAACTTCACTGCCAAAGGAACAGCTCTGAGCTTTGTTCATGAGGGAGCAGCTCCATGAAGCAGAGGACCTCGATTAAATATGATTATAATGAATATTATAAATACAAAGTCGACTAAATTAACTTGCAATTTTAGTCGACTAAAATTGAATTACATTTTCGTCAAAAGACTAAAACTAAATTAAAATATGTGGTCAAAAATAACACTGGTATTGAATGCAAGATAACTCAATGTTTTAAATGAGACTTCAGACCTTGTGGTCAGTGAGCAGGTGCCCTTGGAGCCCAGTAACCTTGATTTAGTAGAAATAGACTTGTTTCAATTTCAAAACAAAACTAACCATATATGGGCAATGACGTCCTTTGTCTGATTAGACCATGTTAAAAATAAGAATGTGTCTAGTTAACATGGATTTTTGAACTATGCGCCCTCTAATGAGTAGAAACGTTTGACCAGACTGTCCTCCCCAGTGTCCTCTGCTATGCTGTGGTGTGATGGGGAGGCAGCATTAAGAAGAAGGACAGGCTGATGAGGAAGGCGGGTTCTAGGAGAACTCTTGTCCATCATGGATAGTCCCCACCACCCGCTGCAGGCCACCTTCACCAGACAGAGGAGCAGCTTCAGCGGGTGGCTGTTGTCTTTGTCCTGCACCAAGGACCGGCTCGAGAAGTCATTTGTCCCTGAGGCCATTCGGCTGTATCATTTGTCTTGTAATAAGTGACTACTACATTTTACAGTTGCTTACTTGTGTGTGTTCTTAGTGTATTATGATTTTAATTTTATATTGCTTCTGCTGAAACATCCATTTCCCTTGGGATCAATCAAGTATTTATGTATATAAATAGATTTGTTTCCATTTCAAAACACAAAACTAAATGGTTGACTATATATGGTCAAATCGGTCATCTAATCAAAGTCAATGATTTCCGAAGGCCCGGAGCTCCTCCTTCTGTTACGGCCTTTTGTGGGTGTGGCTGTGTGAGCCCTTGCCTGGGATTGGAGGACTGGTTTCCCGCTCTGATTTGCTGGTTGGCACTATATCTCAGCTGTCACTCCTGTGTAAGCTGATGGAGAAGCTTGTTTTCTCCCAGCTTCAGTCTCACCTCTAACTGCACACCCTTGGTGATGAATTTCAGTCCGGTTTCAGGTCTAGGCATAGCACTGAATCAGCGTAACTGAGGCTCCATAATGACATTCTTGGAGCCCTGGACAGTAAAAGCTCTGTGGCTAACACCGTGGATCATGCCACCCTCATCTTCCGACTTCTGCAAGACATGGCTCTCAGATGGTTTTCATTTCATGCTCAATGACTTCCTCCTCAGCTGCTCCTCTGTCATCTGGCGTGCCTCAAGGATCCATTCTCGGTCCTATTCTGTTCTCACTCTATATGCTGCTACTTGGTCAACTCATCTCCAATCACAATGTCCACTTTTATTTCTATGCAGAAGACCTCCAGATCAACCTTCATCAAACTAAAGGAAAGACTGAGTACATCCTGTTCAGCATGGACTCACCCAACAGCTCCCCCAGTTTTGGTCCTCTAACGCCTTAGTTTGCTCCCGCCGTGCGTAACATGGGTGTTATTATTGACAGTAGCATGACTTAAACAAACAGATAAGTGCAGTTGTGAAGGCGGGCTTTTACCAGCTAAGGCTACTTAGTAAGGCCTTAGCCTGTCTGTTTGTTCCTCAGAGGCAGGATCAATGCTCCTCTTCCCCGGGGACGGGACCTGTCTGCTTGTTCCTCAGAGGCAGGATCAAGGCTCCTCTTCCCCGGGGACGGGACCTGTCTGTGTGTTCCTCAGAGGCAGGATCAAGGCTCCTCTTCCCCGGGGACGGGACCTGTCTGTGTGTTCCTCAGAGGCAGGATCAATGCTCCTCTTCCCCGGGGACGGGACCTGTCTGTGTGTTCCTCAGAGGCAGGATCAATGCTCCTCTTCCCCCGGGGACGGGACCTGTCTGCTTGTTCCTCAGAGGCAGGATCAAGGCTCCTCTTCCCCGGGGACGGGACCTGTCTGTGTGTTCCTCAGAGGCAGGATCAAGGCTCCTCTTCCCCGGGGACGGGACCTGTCTGTGTGTTCCTCAGAGGCAGGATCAAGGCTCCTCTTCCCCGGGGACGGGACCTGTCTGTGTGTTCCTCAGAGGCAGGATCAAGGCTCCTCTTCCCCGGGGACGGGACCTGTCTGTGTGTTCCTCAGAGGCAGGATCAAGGCTCCTCTTCCCCGGGGACGGGACCTGTCTGTGTGTTCCTCTGTGCAGAACGATGAAGCAGGAGCAGAGCGAGGTCACACCTGGACACGACCACAGCCACAGCGAGCGGCGGCGTGCTCTGCTGCACGCGCTCGCTCGCACGTCTCCACGCTTTTATATGGTTCGATGAAAGCTGGATGGGGCTGAATTTGGGACAGACTTTTGCATCTGCAGCTCCGAGGGAAACGGCCGCGGACTGAGCGCCTCGGGTAAGACACAGCACACTGGAAATGTCCTTCAGAAGTGTCCGCGTGTGATTCCAAATGTCATTCACTCTCAATTCCTTGTTCAATAATGACTTCGCTCGATGATTTCACTAAAAATACTGAAATTCTGCTTTTAAACTCATTCAGCTGCATTTTCTGGCTGAAAATGTCCAAATTGTTTTGTTGGAAAGTTTTCCATCGTGTCCAATTTGCTTGTGAATATTGACATTTTTCCTTTGATGAAATGTTAAATCTTAAAAGACTGAATTTAGAGAAGTAAATGCCATTTAAAAAGTATTCGATTTGACTTTCCACTGCTGTAGGAACCATGGAGCTCTTTTAAAGTCATTTTGTCCAGCGTTGCTTTTATAGTTGAATGACCTGTTTTTATTCACCCATATATTATAAATATCATCCTGCCGTTTATATGGAAGCGCTGACACTGAAGACAAATGCCAGATATTTTATTTCAGTCGATCATAAATGAACACATGCCTCAGGAAACATTTCACTTTGGAACATTTGTCTGCGTCTAAAGCGTTCACCATCAGAGTTCTTATTTTTACTTCTGGAACTTAGTTTTTTCCTCGATGCTTCAAACGGACAGTTTAATCCTCTTCTGAGTCCCTGAGTCTGAGGACTTGGACATTTGAGAACGAGACAATGGAGCTTCTGTCTGATCATGTGTGCAGATTTGACTTTATGTTACTGTATGTGAGACCAGTGGCCGCTCGTCCTGGGACACCTGTGTTAGTGCTGTGAATGTCCCATTGAAGCGTCACCGTGACATTGCTGTGTTTCCCATTGAAATGCTTTGGGGAAAATAAAGCTTTTCATTTAAGTATACACTATAAACACATTAAACTTACTGTTTGAGTGAAAGAAAGAATGTATCTGATATATTTGTATAATCTGAGGGCAGAGCTGAGGTGATAATAGGAGTCAATGGGACATTCACGGCGCTAACGTTGAGGGCGGCTAAAACGTGGCTTTACAAAAATAAAAAATCAATTGTCCAAGTCTGGAATTAAAGGTCAGGTCTGTTCCAGTCCACACACACTTTAAGAATGACTGATATTTATTTTCAAATGCTGCATTTTTAAGCAAAAAAACGAGACGACGGAGCTTCTGTCGGATAATGTAACTTTGTAAATACGACGGTGGCAGTTATTAGTGACTTTATGTTACTGCACATGAGCCTGGGGTGAACAGTACCTGTCACAGAGCGGCTCCTGGACACTTGTTTATCTGCAAAGCTCCGTAAATGTCCCATTGACGAGCAGTGAATGTAACGTATTACAAAAGTAACCATTTATTTTTTCAGTAACTAAGGAATATTACTTACACAAAATACGGGAATATATTAGTCAGTACATTTCAAGTAACTCGAGTTACAAGAGCATTTAAATGTATGAACGAAAAATGCCAAATAATATGCAGCATGCTAAATCAAGATGGAGGTCGGTGTAAAAGATCTGGAGTCTGTATTTAAAGTCGTCAAAACAAAACACGAGAGAATGGGGAAAGTGAAGGAAACTTTATTAGTATACTCAGTTTATATTTTGCCCAACGTAACTCAAAGTAGTGTAAGTAGTGTACATGTTTAGAGCTGTAATCACTAATATAGAATCTGTAACTTGGCCCACACTGTTGACTATAGTGTGACCTATAAGAACATTACTTTAGTGGTAAAGTGATAATGGAGGTCAGTGGGACACAGACAGCACTGACGTTGCTCTGGGGAGAACGACTTTACAACAGGGCCATTAAAAAACATTCCAAGTCATTGAATCATTCGTGTCAAAATGAAGGCCTTAAATGTCATTAAATAGCATTAAAGTGGATTCAAACCGGCATTAAATCTACATTTATTGGAACATGAACAATGTTTACTGCAGGTTTGTTGAAAACACCAAAAATGGACTCAAACATATTCAGTGCCGTCTTGGCTGAAAGTTTCTTGCTTAAACGTTTGCCGTTTTGTCCAACTCTCTTTCCTCAGTTTGACTTCGGACTTGGTTTACGGCTGATATGTCTTAACCTCCTGAGCTTCCACCTGAACTGAGCACATTTTCTCCAGTTTTGTATCGTATCGCATATCGTTATCGCGATATCATTTTTTGATATCGTTGTAATTTGTTATATCGCTGTGGACGTGATATCATTCATGTGCCGCTCAGCTCCATCAGAGCTGCAGAAACACGGGGCAGGTGCCTATAAACTAAAATGAAATAAAGGAAATGAGTATGCCGTTAAAAAAGAAAGAATAAATATCACTGAATTCATCTTCCCAACAGGCGTAAGTCATTTATCCATTGTCAATTATATCGTCAAATACATCGTTATGGTGATATTTCTTTTTTATATCGTGATATAGATTTGAGGCCATATCAACTTTTCCTAACCCAAATATAAAAGTCACAAAAGAGCAAGTGAATAAAGAGCAACAAAAGTGACAACAAAGTGAAAGCCCCCCAAAGGGCAACAAAAATGTGATGAAAATGCAATAAAAAAAACAAATCAATAGTTGAAAAGAAAGTGAAAAAGTGAGGAAAAAGATCTGTTTAGATGATTTTTGTTGGACTTAGCTTTCAAATGAGGCTACACTGTGGCCTGTGAGCGCGAGGCGGGTGGTCAGAGGTTGGACACATGAAGCAAACCCGTCACAGAAGCATGTGAAGCTGAGGAGCTCCTGCTCGTCTTTGATTGGCCGCCTGCCTGGCTCCCTGCGTTCTGATTGGCCCGCCCCCCTCCCCTCACTTCCTCCTGTCTTCTGTCACAGGCAGCAGCGTTTGGAGACACTTGGCTCTGAGAGTCCACAGAGACGAGACAGCAGGGGGACATCGGGGACATGGACATGGGACGCTCTCTCCTCTGGGCTCTCCTCATCGCCGCGGCCTGGAGACAAGGTGACGTTTAAAACGCTCTTTCAACATTTAGACACGAACACACGGGAACACGTACGATCTCACATCCAGCCCGTCCCATTGAGAGGCTGAGGGTGTGAAGCTCTGGATCTAAAACATCACTTTCTATTCAACTCTCGACTCATTGTGTAATCTTATCCGAGCGCATTCTCAGCTTTACCCAAATCTAAAAGCTCCTCGAATGGAGCGTACAGCCTGGGCCTCATTTGAAAGCTAAGACCTTCAAAATAGATTTTCCCTTGCACTGTCGCCGTCTTGTCGTCGTATTTCAGGCGCTTTGTTGTCACGTTTTTTGTTTGTTTGTGTGTGTGTCATTTTTCATCACTTTTTTGTGTTGCGTTTGTGTGGGGTTTGATGTGTCGTTTACGTGTCGTTTCTTACACTGGGGTGAAGTCGGTTCATGAGCCGTGTTAACAGTTCAGGAACACGCTTTGTGCGTGTTTATAACCGTGTTCATCAGCAGAACAGTGACGGTGCTCGATCTTCAGCTGCTATAAAACTGACGACGAGGAAATGTTTTAGAAACGCGGAATCGCCGTCATAAAGCGCATATTTCCTCACATGGAATGAGTTAAAGCTAAATTAAAAAATGATTACAAAACGCTTTATATTACGGTGTGCTCGTTAAGTAGTCATAAGGTTTTCATAAGCATAAATAATTAATACACCATTACTATTATACTTATAAAGTATTAATAAGCTGCTTAGTATACTGTTAACTAAAAGTATATTATGTATTATGTTAGAATAATATGATTACAAAGATCATCTGCTTATTTAGCCTTAATAAATGATGAATTAAGTCATTTATTAAGGCTAAATGAGGCGTAGTTATTACAAAGTGTTAGCGATCATTATATTGTCATCAGATGGTAATAGTCCATGAATAATAACCCTAACCCTCAAAAGATTACTAACGCTGAATCCTTCATATAAAGCTATTCCATTCTGAATGACATTAACATAATGAAGTGTTTTTTTTAAATCCTTCATTTGTCTTCGTTTGACTCGATGGTGATTTATCTTCAAACGACAAACGGCGCCGAGTTCTCGCGTTCATGGCGTCCCGTTCCAGACCTTTGTCCACGCTGGCCCGACTCTCGGACCTGCTCACATTCAAGACGTCCATGAACGGAACTGACTCAGGGACGGTGTGAAGCAGTGTTCCCCAACCAGGGGTACGAGGACCCCACAGGTACCCCGGGACATAGCAGGGGGTACTTAGAACGACTTCAGATTTCAAAACAAAAGGGTGAAACGGAACATGACCAGCCGTAGCGTCTCTGCTCTGCCCGGTCAATCAATAAGGCCTTATTATCATTATTATACTTTTGGAAGAATTTGAGGTTTGTCTTTTTACTCACAAACAGTGCTTTGAAAGTGATGGCTTTCTTATGTTTGAGGTAGGAGGTACACGGACAACCCCTGAAGGGTCCAAGGGGTCCACAAGACAAACCAGGTTGGGAACCACTGGTGTAAAGTACACCCATGTCTGTTCATTAACATGCACTTATTGAATAAACCAAATAAATAAAATCCCTAACATCTTCAACGAGAATCCAGATGTCCTGAATAGTTCAGAACTTCTGTGACCTGCAGAGTCCATCCAGGCCCAGAGCTCGAGTCAAAAAGCCTCTGAACTGATCCGATCTCAGTCACAGATGAATAAATCAAACGCTTTGAGGAAATGGTTGAAAGCGCGTCTCGTCTCGGAAAGATTGCGTCATCGCCTCGACCTTCACAAGAGCTAAACCTTCTGAGTCCACAGCAGCTGCTCGGATCCACACTTACTCCATGGAGGTGTCCCTCTGTAGACCAGGAAATGACGCTTGAACTAGGAGAAACAATGCTGGTTTTGGACGTGATGTGTCTCTTGTTTTTGGGGAAACTGTGGAGACGTAAACGCACATCTCCACTCGCTCCTACAGACTCGGAACTTTCCAACATGGACGCCACAGGTCCAACTCCCGCCCGATTTATTGAGCTTTGAACCCAAAAATAAATGAATAAGGAGACATTTGAATTTGTTCTTTTTTTCCCTCTAATAACAAGTTAATTCAAAAACTAAAGCAGATGTTAATATGTGTAACGAATATGTCACAAAATAAAAGTAGACATTTAAAGCTGGCTCTGAACATGATTTCTATTTGAAAAGGACAGTTTATGTTTTCCTCATATCGAGGTCAGGAATCTGCTGCAGAAGCTTGAAGGTTTCTCCAAAACTGATCGATTTTTTTGTTGCGTTTTTGTTACTTTTTTCATCTTCGTTCACGTCTCATTTTTGTGGCTATTTTGAGTTTTCTTTAGGAATGTCAATGTCAACTTTATTTATATAGCACACTTAAAACAGCCACAACCGCCCAAAGTGCTGTACAACAAACATTATAAAATACAATTGAAGACACAAAATATACAACAATAATAATAAAATACATGGGATCTGCTCAGCTTGTGCTGAAGGCCAAAGCAAATAAATGAGTTTTCAACAACCACTTGAAAGCTTTTTGATTTGGGTAATACCTGGATAATAATGTTTCCCTCGTCGCGGATAAATGAGTCCAGTCCTCTAGTCGGGGGGTAAATGCTTTGGTGCTTGTGGATATTCTTTTAGTGTTAGTTCTGTTTTCTGTCCTTTCGTCGCTTCCAATAGTACTTTTAAAATAAAAACAGTATTAAGTGTTTCTGCTCAGAAATGAAGAACGGGCGACGTGGCCAGAGTTTTATTTCGGGGAAAGAGCGGCGTGATCATTTAGATTAAAGTGTGCTCATTAAGTATTCATACGCATTATAATCATTTTAGGGTTGGCTATGAATACGCGTATTATTAATGGCCTAGTAGTATGTTAACAAGTATAATAAGCAGTATGTTAATACTTTACAAGCATATTATTAATGCTTATTAATACCTTATTAAGGCGCATTGAGTTGCCTTGCCTTTAATACTTCATATAAAGCGTTACCAGGGAACGTGAACTGCCGTGTCTCCGTCAGGTCAGATTTTCATATTAAAATAATGGATTGTTCCGCACACAAAAAAAAAAGGCCAACATTGTCAATATTTTCAGCAACAAAATGTAAAGAATACTCGAGTTTGAACGTGTGCTTTTGTTTGTGACATTTTCAATAAACTGGTTAAGAGTCAAACGTCTCGGCGCGGTGGCACAGTGGTTAGCGCTCGTGCTTCACAGACAGGGGGTCACGGGTTCGGAGTTTGCATGTTCTCCCCGTGTCTGCGCAGGTTTCCCCTACCACTAACAACATGTACAATAGGTGCGGATGAATGAGAGTGCGAGTGTGGGAGGGGAGTTCGTTAACACGCACTGTGTTAATGAAGGGATGCCATCGGTGGAAAGGTTTGAAGCTGAGAGCTCAGTCCAAACTCAAACGTCTCATTGTTTGGGTTCAAAGCTTAATAAATCAGGCAGGAATTAGATATGGAAAAATACCTGTGAAAAACCTTCCAAAATCTGTGGAGAGATTAGAATAATAATGAGTGAATAATGAAACATGTTATTGTCAGTGTTCGGGAGTAACTGAATACATGTATTTAGAATACTTTTGAGTAACTGTATTCAGGTACAAACATGGCAGTATTCATATTCATAACGATAAGAAAGAAAAGTTGAGCTGTGGTTCTGGGCTGATAGTAAATATGTTTGGCCAACATGTTATTTATAATATTCAGTATTCTGTAACTAAATACAATTTTAAAGTATTTCCCACACTGGTGATTATGAAGGTTATGTTTTTTGTTTTGTTTCTAGGTGAAAGTTTAAATGTTCGAAACTGAAGTTTTGCCGCAGCGTCTCTTCTTAAGTGTGTGCTTTCACAGACCGTCAACATGGCTGTCCTCCACAGATATTTTCCCTGACTCTGACCTTGTCCAGGTCCGAGCTGCGTTGTTATTGTAAGTCTTTTGTTTTGGGGCCGTTTCTCTGTCCACAAACCTAAGCTCTGTTGTTGGGGGCTTCGTGCCCCTGGTAGGGTCCCCCATGGCAAACAGGTTCAGAAGCCCCTTATGAGAGACCAACAGGCCCGGTTAGAACCATGAGGCCGTCCTTCTGTGGACCCACCACCTGCAGGGGGCGCTATAGGGGCTGGTGCAGCTCCAACAGCTGCCCCCACGACCCGGCACCGGACAAGTGGAAGAAGATGGATGGATGATGTTTTTTCTCGTAGTGGGACATAAACCTGATGTCACTGATTGTAAACGGGATCATTCTGGGAAAGCATCCGTCTCATGAACCCAGTTTTCGGGCATTTCTCCGACACTGACCCTGAAAAGTTGTGAAACGCATCGATAACCTCTGTGAACAATCGGGACGCCACAAATATGTTTGTAAAGTCAGGGATGAATGTGGAGCAGAACGTGCACTTCCATTTCCTTCGTTGCTCGTAAACCAAACGTGTGTATTTGGTTATCAGTCGTCCGAGTACAGCTCTTCTGTTTTCAGTTTAAAGTGTGTAAACACAGAAAGCTTTTAACGTCTGAAAATGATCTGCCCTGTGTTTTCTTCAGAAAGCACTGAGCGGGTTAAAGGAACCGTGTTTGCACTTAGCTTCACAAAGTGGGGGGATTGCCGATTTAGTTTTTAAATAAAATAGTTATTAGTGAAAAAATGTGTCATTAATTCATGGCGTTTAAGCCTCATTCATTTGGGGGTTGTATTTTCGGAGGGATATTTCTTATTTTCCTCCACATGAGCCGATGCTGGTGCAGATGTGATCACTGATTTGTGTTTAAATCAGTCCATGTTTAGGCTGATCTGTGTGAATAAACCAGTTTGAAAGTGTGTGAGCCGCTAAAGGAACGAGGCATTCATTCAAACTCAGATTTTAATTCCATTTAACCTTACGGAATAAAGACGAATGGGAAAAACGGCCCTAATGCAAACTCGTTTCTAGCTTTCTGAATACATTTCATACTTCGCAAAGAGGAGTTTAACCTCTTAACCCCCGCCGTAACCGAGCACATTTTCTCCAGTGCAGCTTTACCCTCATTTGAAAGCTAAGACCAAAAAGTCATCTTGGATTATTCCTCCCCACATTTCTGTCGCCAGTTTTTATCCAACTCAAAGAAAATGTGCTTGGTTTTTTTGCGGAGTCACTTTCACAGAAATGCTACAAAACTAGACTGAAAGTTCATGATTTGTTTTTTTTTATTCATGAATGTCTGAGTTCATCTACTATAGGAGGACAAAACTTGTGTTTCTAAATGTTTTTTTCAGCTGACTCTGACACATGTCCCTGTCCCTGTGTCTCTCTCAGTCCTGGGGCAGGAGCCGGTGGTGGACTCCCAGCGACCGCAGTATCCCGCCCTGGGGCAGAACACCACTCTGGACTGTGACTGCGGGGGAGTGCAGTGTGAGCAGGTGGCCTGGTTCAGGATGCTGCTGCCCAGCTGGACTCTGCAGGTCAGGGGTCACTATGCATTATCCTTAAAGTCATGTGACCGTCAGACTAAAGTCAAATAAAGATAAGGCCAGACGCTGCAGGGGAATCATGTCAAAGTAAAGACATCAATGAGAAACGTCACTGACATGAATATGAGGAAACATGTGTTCAAATGTGTTAAAAGAAAATAAGTATGAGGAAAAAAAATAAAAAAGGCATTTGTGCAGAAAATTGACAAAACGTGATCTAAATAATGTTCAGTCAGGTTTAAATGTGTGCTTTTATTTTGTGACATATTGTTTGCTCAGAGGGATTTTGGATCTGGTTTAGTTTTTGAATAAAATAGTTGGAAATAGTGGAAATCTGTCAAAATTCTCCTTGGGTTTTGGGTTTAAAGTGCAATTATATTTAAGATTTTGCTATACCCAGTTTTCTTTAGTTTGACATTTTTGTGATGTTTATAGTTTCACTTCCTTATTGGACACTGACAGGAAGTGACATTGATACAAACGGCATCTCGTCATAGAAGGGGGCGTGGCCTCGCAAACAGAATCTTATAGCAAACACAATTTTTCACTCCTTTTAGCCATTTTCTGGTAGAATATAAACTTACTTATCACACACTAGTAAAGTCAAGTTTTTTTTAACAGCAGATTGTTCAGTAGAAGCAAAAAATCTGCAGGCGTAGCTAGCGCTTGCTAGCGTTATGTTAGCTTGTAGCGTGATCATTCTCAGTCATTTATGTATTTATGGGCTCTTGAACCACTTTGCTCCTCCCCATGTCTTTGTATCTTTATTTAGTAGAAAACTAAATTCATAATTCAGCATTTGTTAAAGTAGTTTTTGAATATTTGAAGAACGTTAAAGAATCTGTATCATGCTATTTTAGCCATTCCAAAGTAAACTATAGGCATATATATGATATATTGTACCTTTACCACTATGGAGTACTTACTCATTTTTGTAAGAAATATTTTCTGGGGGTATTTTTCAAACCTGGAAGACAAGACGCTTCGATTCAGTTAACTCCACCCCTCTCTCCGCCCATGCAACTTCAGTAGTATTATATAAAATAAATATAAATATAAATACCTCAGCGTCTCTCTTCCGGGTGAGACGGCGTAGTGAGTTTGTATATTCCGTGCAGATGCTGAGCCTCTCGAACCAGGCTGACCGCGTGATCTACGGCCCTCAGCTGGAGCTGAAGGTCCGAGTGTCGAAGAGGAGCGGCGCCGGGTACTCGCTACGAATACTCTCTACTTCCACTGTGGACCGCGGCCTGTACGCCTGCATAATCAAGGTCCGCGGGAACGACGGCAACTACGAGCTGGTGAGGGGCGGAACCCTACTGCTGCCCGGAGGTCAGTACTACAAGTACTACTATACTACTGCAATACTACTGCAACACTAGTACTACAACACTACTACTACACTACTGCTACTACTGCAACACTACTGCTATTACTGCAACACTACTGCAACACTACTACTACAACACTACTACTACACTACTGCTACTACTGCAACACTACTGCTATTACTGCAACACTACTGCAACACTACTACTACTGCAACACTACTACAACCACTACTGCAATACTACTACTACTGCTCATACGGCTACATTTCTAAGTGAAATAGGAGGTGCAAGTGTGTGCTCCGGTCAAACAGGACTGAGCTGAAGCGTGCTATGTGCTACAATATAAGGGTCCATATAAGCCCAATGCCCATCTCGGCTCGCCCGTTGCATTATGGGTAATGGAATGTCTTTTGGCTACCAAACAATATTGATAGTTAGCGTAAAGCAACGAAGAAAGCTCTGATTTGGACCGTTTTAACCGCTGGAAAGTTGATGATTTAAAGTGTTTTTGTCGTCGCCATGGAGACTGTTACAATATTAGCTTAAAGTCTATTTTTACAATCAGGGCTGATTACTCGACAGAAACAAAACTGCCTTCATACGAAGAGCTGCTGTCAAAAGTGACGACGAGTCCTTGTTCATATAGTTGGAATAACATTTCTGACTGAAACTGTCTGTGGCCTTATGTCGCCGAGATTCACAACATTTGATCCATCGCTAATTTGACAGACGGAAATGTACCCACTATATTTAACATCAACACCGTTTTGGAACTTTTCCCTGTGATTACACGATGAATTCAAATGATTTGAGTGAGGGTGTCTGTGTCGGGCTGATCCCAGGTCCTGTCGTTCCCCTGTCCGCTCCTGCCTACAGAGCCGCCGCCCTGACGGTTCCCTCGCTTTCAAGATATTGACAACATAAAGTCTTTAAACCAGTGCCCGTGAGCCGTACAGTTCAACATACTTCAGTGTTCACGCTCCGCTGCCTGAACTCGCTCACACAAATCAACGGCGGTTTGGTTGGTTTGGTAGTCTTTGGTGGTCTTTGGTGGTCTTTGGTAGTCTTTGGTAGTCTTTGGTGGTCTTTGGTGGTCTTTGGTGGTCTTTGGTAATCTTTGGTGGTCTTTGGTGGTCTTTGGTAGTCTTTGGTGGTCTTTGGTGGTCTTTGGTGGTCTTTGGTGGTCTTTGGTAATCTTTGGTGGTCTTTGGTGGTCTTTGGTAGTCTTTGGTGGTCTTTGGTGGTCTTTGGTAGTCTTTGGTAGTCTTTGGTGGTCTTTGGTAGTCTTTGGTAGTCTTTGGTAGTCTTTGGTAGTTTTTGGTAGTCTAGTCTTTGGTAATCTTTGGTAGTCTAGTCTTTGGTAGTTTTTCATTGGTAGTCTTTGGTGGTCTTTGGTGGTATTTGGTGGTCTATGGTAGTCTATGGTAGTCTTTGGTGGTCTTTGGTAGTCTAGTCTTTGGTAGTCTTTGGTGGTCTTTGGTGGTCTTTGGTAGTCTAGTCTTTGGTAGTCTTTGGTAGTCTAGTCTTTGGTAGTCTTTGGTAGTCTTTCTTTGGTAGTCTTTGGTAGTCTAGTCTTTGGTAGTCTTTCTTTGGTAGCCTAGTCTTTGGTAGTCTTTGGTCGTCTTTGGTAGTCTTTGGTAGTCTTTGGTAGTCTAGTCTTTGGTAGTCTTTGGTAGTCTAGTCTTTGGTAGTCTTTGGTAGTCTGTTAGGAGCCTGATTAACCCACGCATGCGCAGTCGAGATGGACATTGATTTTATTGTACACGTCACTTTTTGTTTCCCTCCTCCAGAGTCTCCGCCGACTGAAGCCCCCCAGCAGATGCCCAGGGCCCCCACCCCCTCACACTGCTTCTGCCAGACTAACACACCCCCAGGTCAGTCATGGATATCAGTGTGACCTTTGGGTCCTGAGACCTTCATCAGGTGACCAGCCTTCAGTGGGGTGTGGCTGGCACCCAAGGGTGACCATCATAAAAGGACAGTGTGCCAAAAATGGCCAAGCAATTCCACGCACCTACCAGACAATAGAAGAATGACAGACACATACATGTATGATGTAGACAGCAGTGCCTCTGATGCACATCCATCCTCACATGTAAACCACATGGTCCCAGGACATAATGAAGTCCAGCAGGGTCGGGTAATCGTTCGGGCCTTTAGGGGCCATCGTTTGTAAAGTGTGGATCCAGTAAGAGTCTCTTTGCTCTGAGTGTTAGGAACAGCAAATGTGATTTAAATGTGTTTCACTCACACGGATCTCACACATATTTTTTAGAAACTGGAAGGTAATGAGGTCTCACACTGGCATAAAGGCTGTAAGCTCTCCTGTCAATACGCATTGAGATTTGGATTTGCATAATTGCCAACCCTAAGCCTAAAGTGACAGGTAACAGGAAATTAAACTGATCCTGAAGCACCATAGAGGTCACCGGGTGCCGCTGGGTCAACGAAAGGTCATATACGCACTAGCATTAACCTCTGTTTTTACATAACAAGTTGCGTAGTGCACCTTTAAGTCCATACAAAGCTGTGAGTTATCCACCACTATGGAGCTGACTGTCCTGCGTTGCCATGGAGATCTTGGCCAGTTGAAAACGGTGGCTCGTACTTACATTTTTCTTCTCCACCCACTGTCCCGCAGACGGCTGTGGGAGCCTGGTCCTGTGGCCGTTGGTGGGACTGGCCTCCTCTCTGTGTGGGACGCTGGTCTGCACGCTCCTCTACTTCAGCCGTGAGTACTGCAGTAAAAGTACTTTACATAAGAGCCTGTCCGTCCACACTCACCGTCATGTTTGTTTCAGGGCTGCCTAAGAAATGCAGACACACCTTTGTCAGGTGAGGGCGTTCCCATTGTATCACTCAGAGGTGTGAGTTTTGATTGAAAACTTTTGTTGTGTTTCAGGACGAAGTAACGCGTGTCCTTCATGTCGCGATGAACTTCTGCTTGGGGGACGTTTGGTGACTTTGAACAGACGTTTCTGAAGCGCAAACTCTGTACAGTTTTGTCTCTGATTTTTGACTCGTGTATTTATCGGTGTGATGTAAATAGGATTTTCTGCTGAACGTCACTTCTATTTGATAACAAAAATAAAAGTTGGTGATACAGTTTGGAGTCGGAAGAATAAACATAAGATGGAAAATGTTGTTTTTATTCTTTATCCTCACCAAAATTCAAAGATCTCACTGACACAGCAAGGTTCCGAAAAAAAATAATATTTAAATCCAAGTTTGGATGCTGTTGTAGAAATATTTGGGGGGAAAAAGTTGATGAAAATTGGGGGAAAAAGAAAAAAAAATAATGGCCAAAAAAACTTGCCTCATGGACATAGTTTTTATTTTATTTTTATTGAACCTTTATTTAACCAGGAAATTCCCGTTGAGATGACTAATCTCGTGTGACTTAAATCCAGGAGTAATGCACCTACTGGATCAATGACGTGAGGAGCTGCTCTGGGACACCAGGCCGGGCTTCATTATGGCACCAACGCCCGACAGGAGGGGTTCAGGGCTTGCTGACGTCTTTCTTGGGGGTGCTCAAAAAACGCGACATTTTTGGACAATTATACATAACCAAACCAAAGCTCTGGGGACAGAATCTGATCGATATTCGAGGCCTTCCTTCGTCTTTGTTTTTGTCATTTCCTTTGAGAGCTTTTGAACGTCCTGCTCTGAAACGGCGTTTGAATGCATCACTTCAGTATCAGGGTTGTTTCAGTTTGCCTGGTGTCGCGGCTGACACTCGCACCTGCGCTCTGACCCGGGGGAGGGAGGGGGGTGTATGTGGTGAGTGTGATGATGGGGGGGGGGGGGGGGGGGGGCAGGGCGGGGGGGATAAAGTGTGGGTCGAGGCCCCTGAAACTGAGCGTGTGGCTTTGGAGCGGTGCCAGGGCCATGTTTTTCTTTTCATCTCTTCTCTCGCGCTCACTGGGACGGGGGGAGTCAAACCTGTGGCTGGGGCTGAGGGGGGCTGTCAGGGGGCTGTCGGGGGGGGGGGCTCTTCCTGCCCGCTCTGCCTCGGCTGAGCCAATGTGAACAATGTGAAGGAGAGTTTGTTGAAGTCGTTAGCGTCTCTTCAGAGCGAGAAAACAAAGGGACCGCAGAGAAACCCCAGCCGCCACAGCCTCATCGTCTCCACGGCGACAGAGGGGGGGCCGCGCTGCACCTGAGCCGGGCTTCAAACGAGCACCAGCACCGCGACAAACAGAGAGCGAAGAGCGGGGAACATGCAGCAGGTCTACGCCAGAGTTTCATTCAGCTGGATTCAAAGTGACATTACAGGTGAAACTCGGAAAAAGTGCATTCACTTCTGTTATTCAAGTGAAACTGTGAAACCAATAAATTACAGGCAAAGTGACATATGTATAGCCTTTGTTTGATATCATTTTGATTATTATGGCTCAGCTTGTAAAAATTAGAATATTTTGAAGATGGACTGTAAGCCATAATCATCAAAATGATAACAAATAAAGGCTTGACATATGTCACGAGTCTATATTATATATTAGTTTCACATTTTAAGTTGAATTACAGAACTGTTGAATTACAGAACTGTTTCCAAGTTTCACCTGTATATCAATGTTTAAGTTTCTCAAAAACACATTTTTTTATCTTAAACTTATAATTAAATATCCCCCATTCCTCTGTTTGACAGTTAGGTCTATGCAAATCCTAGGAAATGAAAGAGTAGAGATGCCACTGTTTCTTAAACCAATACTTTGACTTGCTGATACTGAATACCGATACAAGTACAAGGCATTTTCTTCAACACATAGCCTACTTTTTAAAGGGTATAGATGGTTTATAGACTTTTTCATGGCAGATTGGTTAGGGATTAGTCACTCATTTACATGTCACACTTTTAAGAGAAGTTATGTCAATTTTACATAGGCTATTTTATTTTCATTCAATATTATCTTTGATATATTTTGAATATATATTCATATATTGATTAATATAATGGGTCTCACTTTGTAGATTTATAAAATAAGATGGTTAAGTCCACAGTTACATTAGAGACAGAACAGCTTATAGCCAAAAGTGACTCAATTCCTGTGCTGGACTTAGCCTATTTAGGCCCGAGCGGCCTGCCGTAGCAAGGGCCTATTGTAATCGCAACGCAGTGCGCGCATCGTAAAGTACCTAGGTGCGCGGAGCGCACAAAAACAGCACGAAGCGCTGTCCCCATGTCAAACGTAAAAAGGTAACTTACATTTTTGACATGCTACGTACAGTATATCTCTTTATTTTGCATTTTCTGAGTACTTTTTAGTTGCTGGATTAGTTTTACTGATGAAAAAAGCCCCAAAGAATGAAGTGGCTTCAGAATCGCCAGAGCCGTTAGCTGCTAGTTAGCAACATTAGCCGGTCATCTTTTAAACACTGCAGACCCAGCGCTGCGGCAACATGTTTAACACTGGATAAGTCCAGCTCAGACTCTGATTTACAGAGTGCAGTCTGTAATAAAGTCGGCTCTATGTGGAATATTGTATTTCCACAAAAACATTCTTCAGCTTGTTGCTCAGTGAAGATGAGCCGCACGTCCTGTTGTATCGGTTTCTGGTATTGGAGCCACATTAATGAGTACAAGTATGAGTATTTGGTATCAGTGCATCCCTAGTGCAGATTTTTTGCCAGGCCATACCGCCTTTGCTCTGCCCAATCCCGTCAGACCTTGGGAGCTAAGCAGGGAAGGGCCTGGTCGGTACTTGGATGGGAGACCGTTTGGTGACACCAGGAAGTCTAGCGAATGTAGTGAGTGAGTGAGTGGTTGGTGGTGGTCGGAGGGGCCAATGGCGCAGATTGGCAGCCTCGCTTCTGTCAGTCTACCCCAGGGCAGCTGTGGCTACAATAGTAGCTTACCACGACCGAGTATTGAGTGAATGAATAGTGCAACTGTAAAAGGTCTTTGAATGTCCAGAAAAGCGCTATATAAAACCGATGCATTATTATTATTACTTGGCATAAAACCTTTAAGGCCCGATCTGCCGCCTGGCGCAACAACAGCATTGTTCAAGACAAAGTTGGGATCTTTTGTACAAAAAAAAGTCCGCCAGTGCTTTTGCTGCCGGCCTGAGGGCGTCGCTTAGACAAAAAAAGGGCTCGTCTACAGTCTGTGTTTAGAAACACAATATCACAATATCACTCCTCACTTACACAATGAGCCGTACATTTGAGTCCGACAGCATTTCATCTACATTTCCTGGGAATATTCCACCTTAACGGCCCTACACCTGACTTTTTATTTCGTTTTGTAGGATAACATTCTTTTTTCCCCCTAAAAGTAATAAAAAATATCTCCAAATCTCCCGTCATTGCTCTGCTTAGTGGAACAGAAAGAATGAAAGCCTCAGGTTGTGTTGTGTCCGTTTGTGGCATGGTGGCTGTTGCTGCTATAGACCCGCGGTGCAGTCGGAGGACGCTGTGGGACAGTGGACAGCAGCTGAAACCACACGCTGCTGAGGAGGAAGAGGAAACCACTGATATGAGAAGTGCAGGCAGCTTCAGACAGTGCAGGAGCAGCACACTCTGAGGCGACGACCAGGTGGAAACAGCACCAAAGTCCCCTCACACACGAGTATTTGCTGAGGTGAAGTATTCAAAGTAGAAAGTATGTGTGAGGACAAATAACTCCGTCACTGGCAGAGACAGTACATCTGCACAGCGCCACCTACTGTTCATAGTGGGCATCATTAGGCTTTTCTCATGAACAAATAACATGGACAAATGGACTTTTGACTTCAAAGTAGCAGAGAAGAAAGTGTTCTATTTCTACTGCCCCCTGGTGGGGTCAGACTAAAATGGACCTAAAGGCGACTGACCCAGGTTAGACTAAAATGGACCTAACGGCGACTGATCCGGGTCAGACTAAAATGGACCTAACGCCGACTGACCCGGGTCAGACTAAAATGGACCTAACGGTGACTGACCTGGGCCAGACTAAAATGGACCTAACGCCGACTGACCCGGGTCAGACTAAAATGGACCTAACGGCGACTGATCCGGGTCAGACTAAAATGGACCTAACGCCGACTGACCCGGGTCAGACTAAAATGGACCTAAAGGCGACTGACCCAGGTTAGACTAAAATGGACCTAACGGCGACTGATCCGGGTCAGACTAAAATGGACCTAACGCCGACTGACCCGGGTCTGACTAAAATGGACCTAACGGTGACTGACCTGGGCCAGACTAAAATGGACCTAAATGCGATTAACCCAGGTTAGACTAAAATGGACCTAAATGCGACTGACCCGGGTCAGACTAAAATGGACCTAAATGCGATTAACCCAGGTTAGACTAAAATGGACCTGACGGCGACTAACCCGGGTCTGACTAAAATGGACCTAAATGCGATTAACCCGGGTCTGACTAAAATGGACCTAACGGCGACTGACCCGGGTCAGACTTAACTGGACCTAACGGCGACTGACCCGGGTCAGACTAATATGGACCTAAAGGCGACTGACCCGGGTCAGACTAATATGGACCTAAAGGGGACTGACCCGGGTCTGAACCAGCACTTACAGTCAGTAAACATGTCTGCCGTGTTCCTCATAAACCTGTTTCACTGTGGGTTTTGCACAGGGGGGTCTGACTCTGCAGCGGCCCCTGCACCTCCCAAATGCACCACTCTTATTGGCAGCTGTGGTCAGGGGGCGGGGCCAGCTCAATCTCTAGATTAAACTCCATCAAAGTCATTACTGAGTGCATGTAAAAATAAAATAACCTCCTCGCCGACAGAGTTAGGAATAAAAACAAATCCTCTGGAATCAGTGAAATGCTGTTGAAGTGGAGCGTGTTCCTGCTGATCCTGGAGCTCCGTTCAGGTAAACCACTTTACTCTGTTTCCCACGGCTTTAAGTATTCTGCCAATATCTCAAATGTATGCTTTGAAATAATGATGTTTCACAACTATAACTTTGTCAGAAATACAAAAACAAATCTGGTTTCAAACTCATTCATGTCCAGATTGAGGCTGAAAATCTTCCCTTGAGTCGGATTTACTTTGAAACATTGACATTTCCCACATGTGGAAGCTTTTTTATAAATCCCGCCTGAATTATTGAGCTTTGAACCCGAAAAACAAAACTAATAACGAGTTTATTCCAAAACTAAAAGAAAATCCAAAATCCCTCTGAGAAAATCTTTGTAACTAAATAAATAAAATAAAACCACTAAACTCATGTGTGACTCCGGAACAAGGCCGGGAATAAACGTGTATAAAATGTGTTTTTACATTTATTTCCTGTGGTTTTACGGCGAGACGCTGCAGGTGAAGAGGGAAACAGCTTGAACCTCCTGCTGACATAAATATGACACGTAGTATATAGTATAGTTTTATGTTTTCATCTAAAAATAAGTCTTTCAATCCATAAAAATGCTCTAAATTTTCTATATTTTCGGCGACAAAATCTGAAAAATTTATTTTGTGACACATTAGTTTATTTTATTTTATTTTATTTTTTTTAACTTCTGCCATTTCACTGCTAAACTGTCATGTTATGGTTGTACCTTCTGGGCCTTGTATCGTGTTGTATTTTTTGAATGTGTGTTTTATACTGTTTTATGCTGCTGTAAGGGGACCCTGGGAATTTTGAAAGGCTCCCACAAATAAAATGTATTATTATTATTATTTCTTTGTGGGAAAATCTGTTTTATGAAATTCAAAACTCAACAAATCAGGTTAAGGATTAGATATTAAAAAAAATGACAAAATCCGAGGCTTCTTTTGTTAGGTGATACTTCCAAATTAATCTGAACATTAATAACCGTAAGAATTTTATTAGCCGCCCAGCCAGCAGCCTTTGCCTGAGAGGGAAGGGCTCCTGTCCTGCAGAGAGATCATTCAGTTGGAGCTCGAGTCTCTGCCGCTCATGGAGCCAAAACTGAAAATATCCCATGGCTGGTCTAATTTATTAAATACACTCAATTTGTATTAGATTTAGAGATATACATTACAATGTTACAATGAACATGTGTTGATGTACTTTGTGTTAAGAGAAAGTTTTATTACATCATTATATGGTCTCAACTTATCTAGCTTATATAGTACATATAATTATGTAATAATTATATGTATTATGTGAATTGATTGGTGTATTGTACATAGCCATATGTATGTGTTTCTGTGGATGTCTTGGACGGAGGAACTTAGCGCCTCGTATTTCTCAACTGTTCACTTTGCTTCACTTGTGTCTGTCAACCTGGACAGGGTTTTTGTTTTGTTTGGATTTTTCTTTTCTTTTCTTTATTTATGTTTTATGAGGGACTGCTTTTTGTGCAAATTTGAGTTTCTCTGCCCATCATGAGGGAAACGGGGATGTGGGAAACAAAAAGGGGACAACATGAAAGTGTGATGCATGCGAAAAAGTGCAACATGTAAACGCAAATGCAATGTAACACCTCAATAAAATAATGGATCACAAAAAAAAAATGATAATTACAAAATCCCTCTGAAAAAAACCTTCCAAATATTTTCAAGTCCAAGAATTTCCAGTTTGACTGCAGTGGAAATGTCGGCGCACCAATGTGAGAAATGATCATTTCCAAAATAAATCAATGGAGAAGGTTTTTTTGTTTTTGTTTTGTTTTTTGTTTTTTTTTTGTTTCCAGGTGAAAGTTTAGATGTGTAATTCTGGCAGACTAGAATTTTGAAATGTTCCAGCCGTGAAGCCTTTTATTTCCTCAGACTTTAAACCCATATTTCCAATGATTCTGTAATACATATTTACAGAATCTGTGTCTCACATGATTCTGTGAAAGCTTCTAACCGTGATAACCGTCTGATTTGCTGTTATTCTGGAACATCGACGCTTGTGTTCCAACATGTTCAGGATCTACGATACGATCAGTAACTAAAGAAAAAACTAGGGCTTTACAAGTGAAGCAACTCGACTTACAAGTGCATTTCAATGGTTTGCATTTGTAAAATAAAAGTCAAATAAACCAAATCAAATGGAGAATCAGACAAACACAAACATTATGACTATTTTCACTTTGTATTTTGTCAAAAGTAACTCAAATATTTGAAACAGTGATAAATAATTTAGAATCGAACACCATTTTAAAGACATTTGCCTTTATTTTATAACACAGAAAAGACACAGCATTAAAACCTTACACCTATTTCTAAATACATCAAGAGCAAGACGCCTGGTGTGGAAGTCCACGGGCCACGAACCGGACGGGTTTTATCTAAGAGAGGTTTTAGCTTTTACATTTGTTTCATTTTTTCTACTCTTTTCTATTTTTCTCTTTTTCACCCTGTGTTTCACTTTTTGTCTTTTAAATTGTGTCACTTTTTCCCCTCCATTGTTTCCGTTACTCTTCTGGTATGGTTTAAGGGGATCCAGCCCTACAGTCCCACATCAGTGTTTAGACTCAGGCCGTGTTCGAGGCCATTGTGTAGAATAATTACATTTGCAGTAAAAAGTCCTGTAGGTGTGAGTAAAGTACTCTCTGGTGAGATGAGCACATTCAACACTTGAGGGCTGTGTTAAGGTCAACACGATCCTATATTGGTAATGTATTCAACAGAACAAACACACTGGTCACATGATTGTTTTCGACTCAGATCCTCGGATCATCTGTATTTGCTTCATTATTTCCATCGGAATGACAATGATACAGAAAATAACCATGAGAGGAACTTTTACCACACGTTTCTCTGAAGTTCAAAATAAAAGCTCACTTTTTTTTTTTGAACGAAAGCTGAGTTTTTCCGTTTCCGTCTTTCCCTTCACATGTTTTAGACTGAAGTCAAACATGTGAGCCGCGTGTCCGATGTGAGGAGACAAGAGGATTGTGAAATCAAGGGCTTTTTTCTGAAGTGTGTTTTGAAGCTCGGAAACAGGACGAGAGTGGAGTGAGAAGAAGAGGAGTACAGACGGAGCATTCTTTTGTTTCCTGATCGTCTCAGATTTGAGGAAACCTTTCTTTTCTCTCTCGTTTTTGCAGATATATTAATGTCGCACCTTCTCATGCCCGAGGGTAAAATGCGTCTGCTTCTTTTTGTCCAGCCAAGGCCAGACGCTCCACAATATTGGCCACGTGTGGGATTATTTTATATGAAGCCGCATTGTGTTATAAAAGTCCACAATGTAATAAAGCCACATTTTGTAATAAACCTCCTCATTTTGTAATAAGTCATTACATTTTGAGACAGTTATTACAACTTGATACATTTTTATTTTCAGGAAAATGTAATAACATGGTGCGTTGTGTAAAAACAGCTTTAAAGGCCCTAAAGCCCACGTCTGATTACACACAATGAAGAGCACCCACGAAATTAAAATACTAGTGGAGGTCCAAACTCATTAATAACATATGTGTAGCATTCCAGGGATTATATTTCACACTTTTCAGACTCAAATTCACAGAAATGCTAGAAAGTGAAAGTGTTTTATAATTAGAGGTACAGAGTTGTCCCCACACCAGGGGGACGTCACTAGTAGAGACACAATGGGCCGTGGTGCCTGTGGCTCATGTGATCAGCAGTTTCTATGGGCTGGTCACCGCTCTTGGTGGACATGTTGTCTGGGCCCATGAAGACAAATCAACAAATGTAGTGTATTCCTAAACACCAGTCTGACGGTGCAAAGGAACAGTGATGGTTCTCAAACTGTGGGGCGGGGTCCAAACGGCATTCATTATGCAATATTATCCCTGCTCTGCTTATTCTGTGCAACTGTTCGTCAGTGGGGGCTTTTACATGTTTGGTTCATCCACGAGTTACTATAAGACCGGTCAGTGCTGGAGAGAGTCAAACTGGTGTTGCAACAAGACGTTACTCGAGTACTGTCAATACTGTAATACTGTCCCAAAACTCAATTATGCACACTGTGTTCAAATTAATCTGCGGGTGGGACTTCCTTTCCTTTGCAACAGTAAACGTCTGCTCACATGAGGAGGAGATAAGAGTCATCTGATGTTAAAGTAATGTTTGTATGTGCATTAAGCTGAGGTGACGTTTTGTTGGAGTGTAAATGTATTTCTGCCGCCGCAGAGATGTTGTTAACACAGTGAAAAACCGTTGCCTTCACCTAAATGTTTATTGAGCAACTCAAAAGACAGCAGTAGAATCTAAATGAGTGATTTTTATTTTGGGGTGGCCCCCCTGCTTCACTTTGCCACTGCTCCAACAATTCAGATGTGCAGTAGGGATTATGAGAGAGAACGAGTTTGGGCAAAAGTGTTTACATTTTGGAATAATCAGGTTCCCCAGCATGAATAAACATACACTGAAGATTTTAGAGTTTCAATAAGACTTTGTATGCCATACATACAAAAAGAATTATTTCATTTGTGTTGTGTAGTAAGGGGTACATTGTATTTATCCTTAAGTTTATTGTAAGGAATATCTCATTTTGGCAAGTATTTGTCTTCAAAAAAGGCTTTAAGTTTTCAAAATCCATAATAAAAACCTTCATATATGCAGATGTATTCAGAATATAATCTTTATTAATTCTGGGCCTTTGGTTTAATCAGTTATCATTATTTAACTCCTGGTTAAATAAAGGGCAAATAAAAATAAAAATTCACATGATTAAAAAGCATTTTCTTCCAAAAGACAAAGACTAAAGCGACTTCCAAACCCGTCAGTCAGAAACCCTGATCCCGCCGAAACAACTCTGTGGATGGTTTTTGCCTCAGTTTTATTATTAGAAACTGTCTTAATGGTTTCTTGGATTTGTATCTAAAAAAAGACCAGAGCAGACTGTACATGAATAAGTGTGTGTGTGTGTGTGTGTGTGTGTGTGTGTGCTCCTCTGCAGGCGGCTCAGTGGCGCCCCCACAGGTGAAGAGGCTCCGTGATGGGGACCAGGCAGATATCACGTGTAGCATCCCAGGCTCTCTCTCTGTGGTCTGGTTCAGGATCTTGGACGAGTCTGGGATGGACTACATCGCCTCAGTGTCGACGATGAACCCCACCGTGAAGAACAAAGGTCCTGAGTTCGACTCCCACTTTGGCATCGAGCGGCTCGGCAGCCACACACTGGTGCTCAAGGCCTTCAGGAGCTCCGACGCCGGCGCCTACACCTGCGCTGCTCTGGGCAAAGACGTGAAGTTTGGGCCTATGACTCGCCTCCAGCCAGGTCTGAGCACACAGCCAGGAGGGGGCGCTACACACAAACATGTCAAGGGCAATTGATCCATTTTCCTTCCATTTCATTTGTTTTACATTTGTATCATTTGCTTGAGGTGAAACAACCAAGAAACTACCTTTACCTACAACAAAACTAAAACATTTCCTGACATTTTTAATACATTCTCTCACTTTTACCATATTTTACCAAAATGTCCATGTTACCAAAACATGTACAATAGGTCTCCTCTGGAAATGAGATTCTTTCCTGGTTAAATAAAAATGACTGCAGTGTGGGTCCACTTAGGCTCTCTGACAGATGATGGACATCCCTCAGGCAAAGCCTCTTGTCCCAAAGGAGCAGCAATAGGTCGCGCTCACGTGACATCACAGTATTCTACAGATCCCATAGTTTAAACTGAGGTGATGGGCATGATGATGATGTCACCGGACCCAGTGGGGGGAGGAGCCAGGTTTTCCTTTTAACTGCATTACACTTTCACAAGTCGTATCTAAAAAGAAAATGTATGAATTACAAAAATGATCATTAATATCAGTGGGTCCACGATCTCTCTGTACCGGGGCGCCAAATGTTTGGCATAGACATAGTCAGTCCAAGATGTCTCTGTACAAGACCAAACATTTAGTCAAAAACAAAATATTTTTTCCTCCATATAATAGTATTGGTCTTTACAACGCTGTGATGTGACCTGCAACCCAGCAATAAAGCACTTTTCCACCTTTATCAGGCCCACCAGGCTTTACAGTAAGGAACCAGTCACTCACCGGTGCACACAGACACTGGAGGCAAGGAAGGTGAAGTGTCTTGCCCAAGGGCACAACGACAGTGTGCAATTTCAGGAGCTGGGATTTGAACCCACGACCTTCCAAGCACAAGACGACCCTCTCCACCAACTGGTGGCGCCCCCGTGGTGCCCCGGTGGCGCCCCCGTGGTCTTGCAGCTTTTGGTGTAAGAAAGTTCTTTGGTCTGATGACGTATGAATGAGCCTTAACTGTTTGAGCGAAAACATCAGATTTATATTCAATTTTACGACATAAACATTGTGAAACAAAACATTAAATCCTGTGAGAGTTGTGATATTTCCAAAGAAAATTCTAAGAAAATACAGAGAGACTAAATCATTCTACAGAACGAGGACAAGGAGACGAACGACATCGATTTTTTTAATCGAAATGAAGCTTTTGCCGCCTAAATATTTACTCACAATGGAAAAAGTAACAATTAATTGTTCTCATGTAATAAACAGATACTTCAATATAATATCACTCAAGTAGAAGTAAAAAGTACTGTTTGATAAGTACATGTACTCTAAAAAGTACATGTACTTGAGTAAATGTAACTGATGTCCCCCACCTCAACTAGCATTTGCTTAAAACAGTATAAAAAACCATCATGTCCTTGTCCAAATCTACATTAGTTTATTATTGTTGCAAATCCCATGATGCTTAGCGATATGACATCACAGTCCTGAACTCTAAACATCTTATGAAACATCTTGATAATCCTTTGCTGTATGAGTCCAAATCAAGGAAACAAACTGCATCATCCTGGTCCTCACCCCTCTTATAAAGATGTCCGACTGCCCTGAGTTACAACCAATCAGATACAAAGGCTGTATCTCACATTCTGTCGTTTTATCAATGAAAACAATGTTTGATATGACTTTATTAGCATTAGCCTCAGCGGCTAATCACAAGGTCAGAAAGATCTTTGAGTCACTGCTTTTACTGTTCCCTCAGTGAAAGCAGCAGAACCAACTCCTCCCTCAGCGAAGACCACCACCGCAAAGACTCCACCCCCGAGCCCCGCCCCCTGCGTCTGTCCAAAGCCGCCAGGTACTTTTACTAAACAACACGGCTAATGCTAACGCTAAGATGCTAACGTTGTACCGGGGTCCAAACATTCTTCATATTGACGTGTCCAGCATGGAGCGCCACAAGAGCGCCTTTCTTCAAACCTGGAAACAGGTACTGCAGTACTGTGTAGTACTTTAAGTATTGTGTACTCCTCAGCGGCTGTAGGTCCGATGCACTGCTCTTTGATTATCCTGGCGCCCCTCGCTGGAGGCTGTGGGTTACTACTACTACTGCTGCTGTGTACTGTGCTCTACTGCAACCGTGAGTACTACTACTACTACTACTACTACTACTGCTGCTGTGTACTGTGCTCTACTGCAACCGTGAGTACTACTACTACTACTACTACTACTGCTGCTGTGTACCGTGCTCTACTGCAACCGTGAGTACTACTACTACTACTACTACTACTACTACTACTACTACTACTACTACTACTACTGCTGCTGTGTACTGTGCTCTACTGCAACCGTGAGTACTACTACTACTACTACTACTACTACTGCTGCTGTGTACTGTGCTCTACTGCAACCGTGAGTACTACTACTACTACTACTACTACTACTACTACTGCTGCTGTGTACCGTGCTCTACTGCAACCGTGAGTACTACTACTACTACTACTACTACTACTTCTACTACTACTACTACTACTACTACTACTACTACTGGTACAACCACTTCTTAGAGTATTGTATTATCATACAGTACTTTTTACTTCTACTTGAGTAAACTTATATTGAAGTATCATACTTGAATTTGAGTAAATATTTAAGCGGTTAATACTAATAATCTATGTTATCTAACAGTGGTTCCCAACGTGGGGTCCGGGGCCCCCTGCAGGGCCTCAGAGGCACTACAGTCCCCCCAAAAAACTTGGCTCCAAAATAAGTACATTGAACAGAAAATAAATAAATGTGTTGTACGACTTTAACTCAATTTATTCTACAGTCATATTTGGTATCTATATAATAATAACACAGTCCTTTGAACAGACTCAGTTATTATTATTATGGGATGGATACGCTTTAGGAATGGCTGATCTTTAATGTAGATCGTCTGTGCACCTTAATCTTTAGATTTGATGTTTTATTTCACATGTGATTGAAAATGACTTTTCTGCTCAGTTACTCTCAGTACTCGAGTATTTCTTTGACCTGTGCTGCTCCCCCTTGTGTTTGTGTTGCAGACGTGCGCACTCGCCGATGTCCTCATCATTACAAACGGAAGTACGTCTCACTTTGTAGTTTTATAGAGTTCATTCATGTTTTCAACATCTGAAGTTTTCTCATTGGGATTCATCAATTCATCAATATCTAATTCCTCCTGATTTATTGAACCTCAAAACAAAGAGACATTTGAATTGTTTTTACTAATAACTAAACAAGAACCAAAATCCCTCTGAACAAATGGAACTGATGTGTAAAAACAAAACATACAATTACAATTGAAGAGTCCGTGTTTATGGCTCTCAGTCGTCCAGTCCATGAGCGGTTCCTGAAATAACCTGACAGGTTTCATGTTTGTGTTGCAGGCCTCACATGGCAGCGCCGGGGAAGCAGCTCATGACCAACGCTCACATGTAGCGTGTGCACTCTACATGTATGATCTTTCACTGTAAAAACCTTTTGCAGAGTGTGCCCTCTACATGTATGATCTTTCACAGTAAAAACCCTTTGTAGCGTGTGCCCTCTACATGTATGATCTTTCACAGTAAAAACCTTTTGTAGCGTGTGCACTCTACATGTATGATCTTTCACTGTAAAAACCTTTTGCAGAGTGTGCACTCTACATGTATGATCTTTCACTGTAAAAAACTTTTGTAGTGTGTGCACTCTACATATATGATCTTTCACAGTAAAAACCTTTTGTAGTGTGTGCACTCTACATGTATGATCTTTCACTGTAAAAACCTTTTGTAGTGTGTGCACTCTACATGTATGATCTTTCACTGTAAAAACCTTTTGTAGTGTGTGCACTCTACATATATGATCTTTCACTGTAAAAACCTTTTGTAGCGTGTGCACTCTACATGTATGATCTTTCACTGTAAAAACCTTTTGTAGTGTGTGCACTCTACATGTATGATCTTTCACTGTAAAAACCTTTTGTAGTGTGTGCACTCTACATGTATGATCTTTCACTGTAAAAACCTTTTGTAGTGTGTGCACTCTACATGTATGATCTTTCACAGTAAAAACCTTTTGTAGCGTGTGCACTCTACATGTATGATCTTTCACTGTAAAAACCTTTTGTAGTGTGTGCACTCTACATGTATGATCTTTCACTGTAAAAACCTTTTGTAGTGTGTGCACTCTACATGTATGATCTTTCACAGTAAAAACCTTTTGTAGCGTGTGCACTCTACATGTATGATCTTTCACTGTAAAAACCTTTTGCAGAGTGTGCACTCTACATGTATGATCTTTCACAGTAAAAACCTTTTGTAACGTGTGCACTCTACATGTATGATCTTTCACTGTAAAAACCTTTTGCAGTGTGTGCACTCTACATGTATGATCTTTCACTGTAAAAACCTTTTGCAGAGTGTGCACTCTACATGTATGATCTTTCACTGTAAAAACCTTTTGCAGAGTGTGCACTCTACATGTATGATCTTTCACTGTAAAAACCTTTTGTAGCGTGTGCACTCTACATGTATGATCTTTCACTGTAAAAACCTTTTGTAGCGTGTGCACTCTACATGTATGATCTTTCACTGTAAAAACCTTTTGTAGCGTGTGCACTCTACATTATGATCTTTCACTGTAAAAACCTTTTGTAGCGTGTGCACTCTACATGTATGATCTTTCACTGTAAAAACCTTTTGCAGAGTGTGCACTCTACATGTATGATCTTTCACTGTAAAACCTTTTGTAGCGTGTGCACTCTACATGTATGATCTTTCACTGTAAAAACCTTTTGTAGTGTGTGCACTCTACATGTATGATCTTTCACTGTAAAAACCTTTTGTAGCGTGTGCCCTCTACATGTATGATCTTTCACTGTAAAAACCTTTTGCAGAGTGTGCACTCTACATTTATGATCTTTCACTGTAAAAACCTTTTGTAGGGTGTGCACTCTACATGTATGATCTTTCACAGTAAAAACCTTTTGTAGCGTGTGCACTCTACATGTATGATCTTTCACTGTAAAAACCTTTTGTAGCGTGTGCACTCTACATGTATGATCTTTCACTGTAAAAACCTTTTGCAGAGTGTGCACTCTACATGTATGATCTTTCACTGTAAAAACCTTTTGTAGCGTGTGCACTCTACATGTATGATCTTTCACAGTAAAAACCTTTTGCAGAGTGTGCACTCTACATGTATGATCTTTCACTGTAAAAACCTTTTGCAGAGTGTGCACTCTACATGTATGATCTTTCACAGTAAAAACCTTTTGTAGGGTGTGCACTCTACATGTATGATCTTTCACAGTAAAAACCTTTTGTAGCGTGTGCACTCTACATGTATGATCTTTCACTGTAAAAACCTTTCGTCGGTTCAGCTCCACACTCTCCCGACCAAATAAACCAATAAATAAATTACTGATATATTACTGATATATTGCCCATATACCCATATATTACTGATATATATTACCCATATATTACTGATATGTAACTGATATATTACTGATATATTGCCCATACACCCATATATTACTGATATATTACCCATATATTACTGATATATTACCCATATATTACTGATATGTAACTGATATATTACCCATATATTACTGATATATTACTGATATATTACCCATATATTACCGACATATCACTGATATATTACCCATATATTCATGTGAAAGAGCCCATGTGGCGTGTGAAATAAACATGGCTCACGCTGCTCGTCCCACAGAGCGTGTTCCTGTAGGACGATTCACACCGACCTGACGCACATGTCTGCTCAGGTCTCAGAGATGTATTACATTTTAAACATCAACAGTTTCCTAAATCCTTTTCACAGCACATTCAGTCAAATATAAACGGGAAATACATGCAATGTTTTTCATCAAATTGTGTCGAAACAAGATGTGGACAACTTCATGAATCAGTTTTTGTTGTGAATGTTTCTGTTGTGTAATAAAGTGTTCACTTCCTTCTAGTGTCTGTACATCGGTGCTTGAAGGACCGTGTAAGGGTGAGTGGGTCCTTCATATAAAGTGCTTTGACACGGATATATGGTCGGGGAGGGTGAGATAAGCCACTTTTTGCTTTATTGTGTAAAAACAGTGTCATATACTACAGGCAACATTGTACAGTTTACATACATTTTGGGAAGTTTTTTTTTACTTTTTTGCATCTTCAAAAAACATCAGGAAAATAAAGTATTTAAAAAAAAAGTGTCTTGTGGCTCATTACCCCAGGAGCGGGGCAAGTTCAACCCGGTCTTGAGGTAAATTAAAACAGGTAAAATGTTAACTAAAATCTTTATTTTTTATTTTTTTAATTTAATGCAAAACAAATAATGATATATTTTCTTTTTCATACAGATTTCATCTGCAGGTAATGACATTTTTAGTAATGACAGTTTTAGTAATGACATTTTTAGTAATGACAGTTTTAGTAATGACAGTTTTAGTAATGACAGTTTTAGTAATGACAGTTTCTAAAAATGTAATATCTCATTTTGATTTGCTCGTCTCGACCCAGAACACTGAGAGGCCGTTTGGAAAACACATTGAAAATGAAAAATTGGGCAAATTATAATGTGAAAAAACAACAAAAAACATTGTTCTCTCCCCATAAGGCCTTTTTATAGAAGATATATATTTTACAGACGATATATATTTTATAGACGATATATATTTTGTAGACGATATATATTTTGTAGACCATATATATTTTGTAAACAATATATATTTTACAGACGATATATATTTTATAGATGATATATATTTTATAGACGATATATATTTTATAGACGATATATATTTTGTAGACGATATATATTTTATAGACGATATATATTTTATAGACGATATATATTTTACAGACGATATATATTTTGTAGACGATATATATTTTACAGACGATATATATTTTATAGACGATATATATTTTATAGACGATATATATTTTACAGACGATATATATTTTATAGACGATATATATTTTGTAGACCATATATATTTTGTAGACCATATATATTTTGTAAACAATATATATTTTACAGACGATATATATTTTACAGACGATATATATTTTATAGACGATATATATTTTACAGACGATATATATTTTATAGACGATATATATTTTATAGACAATATATATTTTGTAGACGATATATATTTTGTAGACGATATATATTTTATAGACGATATATATTTTACAGACGATATATATTTTATAGACGATATATATTTTATAGACAATATATATTTTATAGACGATATATATTTTACAGACGATATATATTTTATAGACGATATATATTTTGTAGACGATATATATTTTGTAGACCATATATATTTTGTAAACAATATATATTTTACAGACGATATATATTTTATAGATGATATATATTTTACAGACGATATATATTTTATAGATGATATATAGTTTATAGACGATATATATTTTGTAGACGATATATATTTTGTAGACGATATATATTTTATAGACGATATATATTTTACAGATGATATATATTTTGTAGACGATATATATTTTACAGACGATATATATTTTATAGACGATATATATTTTATAGACGATATATATTTTATAGACGATATATATTTTACAGACGATATATATTTTGTAGACGATATATATTTTACAGACGATATATATTTTGTAGACGATATATATTTTGTAGACGATATATATTTTACAGACGATATATATTTTATTAGCCTGGCCTTTGCCATCCGTAAACTCCGGTCAAATATTTTTCCCTGCATGTACGTCTGGGTTTGATCTCAATGGCTGCGATTCAATCGGTTGAATTTCATCCTACCATTCAGCGAGCGGGGGAGGCGGGTGTTGTAGGTGACGTCAAGCATAGCTTGACTCGGCCGGGCGCATTACTTCACAACCAAACGCTAGCGATTGGGTAAAATCAGACCCAATCGTTTCAAACTTTAAACAGAGTTCACCCCTCCCACTTGTAAACGGAGCTCAATTGAGAAAGTCCAGACCCTCTGTACGAAACAAGTACGAGGGTATGGTAAAACCAGGCTAACATTTTATAGACGATTTATATATTTTATAGACGATATATATTTTCGTTCACACTTCTCCGTTGCTCCTCTGCGTTCGTGTTGTAATGTGTATTTTAAACAATCTTTTTAATAACATAAAAAGTGAAAACACAAAAGTTCTGAGTCATAGGAACAATATATTCATACAAATACATTGGAATGGAGACTTCAGGAGTTTGTTGTGTGTTTCCTTGTTTTGCTCTGCAGCACTTTGGCACCGCGCTCACACTAAGCGGTGAAAAGGTGCCCATGATGCAGCTGTCGCTCCCACGTGTGTCCGGCTCGTAAACACGGAGCTGAGAAACAAAACAGCCTTTACGTCGAAGGCTTGGAAACACTTTTTTATGAGCTGTGGACGCTGGAAACTCAAGTGTGACGTTAGACAACCAGCTCCGGTCTGCCCTATAGAGATGTCATGGTGATAGTTAGTATTGTGTGTGTGATATTTGGTGTGTACAGAGATGTGTGTGTGTGTGTGATATTTGGTGTGTACAGAGATGTGTGTGTGTGTGATATTTGGTGTGTACAGAGATGTGTGTGTGATATTTGGTGTGTACAGAGAGGTGTGTGTGATATTTGTTACGCAGCGTGGGGGAGTTTGTGTGAAGCCCCCATAGACTCACAGGAAGTGGCTCCAGTCAAACAGAAACAGCCTCAGAGTCTGATGCAACAAACTCCACTTCACTTTAAGACCTTTTCCTCTTTACGTCTCAGCGTCGTCACTGAATCACAAAGAAGCGCTGGGATAAAAGCCGTGTTCACTTACTTTGTGTTGCAACACACAACACCCCTTGTTTGTTATGTCACAAAATGGAAAGAGCTGGGCATCATGAGGCCTGTAGTGACCTGGGATTCATGGCTCTTTAACGGGACCTGTTTAAAAGATCCACTCAAAGACGGCTTTATTCTTATGACAGACTGTTCGAAAAGGGCTTTGGCACTGGGATTAAAACCAATAATGTTTACTAAGGGATGCACAGAGATCGCTTTGAACCCATTAAGGTACATGTTTGACCCGGGTTAGTGCTGGTGGGACCCGCATATGGGCCTGGAGGGACTTGGCACGATGAGGACTGAAAGTTTGAATTTCTGTGATTCATTTCAGCCACGACTAAAATATTTAGTCCTAATTTTAGTCAAAGTGATTTTTTTGACGACTAAAATTGGACTAAAACTAAATTAAAAGTAAAACTATGACTAAAATAAGACTAAATAAAAATGAAAAGGAGAGACTAAAATCATCCAAACTTCTATTGACCGTCTGAAAGAGCCTCATATCATGTAACTTCTCTGCCAAAGGAGCAGCTCTGAGCTTTGTTCATGAGGGAGCAGCTCCATGAAGCAGGACCTCCATTAAATATGATTATAATGATTATTATTAATACAAAGTCGACTAAATGTGTCTTAAATTTAGTCGACTAAATCTCGACTAAAATTTAATTACATTTTCGTCAAAAGACTAAGACTAAAACTAAATTAAAATATGTTGTCTGATTTCAGCAGCATTCAAGTATAGTTTTACGTTTTGTTTAACAATGACATTTGACAGTGGGTTTACACTGCTTGACCTCCGCAGCAAATGTAACTGTTAAGAAACGTTCCACATCCTCTCTCTCCACTCCGAGAGGCCGCCGGCGGCTTCACCGTTTCTCCCCGACAAAAATATGGATCAACATTATTTTTCTGCTCCGTCAAAGGCCGGATCAAGCTCCACATCAGAACACCATCTGGGTTTTCAATGTAAACCCTCCGCTGGGTCTGGTCGGTCTGGTCTCTGGCCTGGTCCTGTGTGTTTGCCTAATTACTCCCTCTGTGTTAATTGCCTGCCCCGCCCTGATGTGTTATGGCGCATTCAGACCGAACGCAATGGAGGCAAAAAAAATCGCTCCTCTCGCTTAGTTCGTCGCGGATTTCCGTCCAGATTTCGCCGCGTCATCCAATAGGAGGAGCTTCTGTCCAGTTGCCGGTTCCTGTCCCGCGCTGGGGCTCGGCTCACCGTCCGGGAGACCAACTACAGGCGCTCTATCCCCGCGGCAGAGCGCCTGTCCATCCGTCTTTGGTTGGTAAATCAAGCGGTTCTCAATAAATAAGATTTCCAAATTGTCTAATCCAAATACTTTACATGTGAAGCCATTGTGCCACTGTTTTGCTTTTAGATGTGGGTTATGCCAAACGGGACACAAGCTCGGTTCAGGTGGGGGTTAAGGTGAAATAATTACAACCAACTGGGATTAAGAAAACAGCAATAAACAGCCAAATAGCGCCATCTAGTGTTGTTTGTGTAGTACCACATTACCTGGGATTGCATATGGTCCTTAATTATGATATTGCATTAGTAATAGTGGATACAATTATTTGAAATATTTTATTTAAAGTAAATTAAGTAAAATAATAAAATAAGTAGTAAAACTTGGCAACAAAAGCAATATTCACAGTAAAGTGAATTATTATTATTTTTTTAGATATCTTGCCACTCCTACAGGACTATCGCTGACAGGTTCCGGGTGGGTGTCTCCACTGTCAGCGGCATTGTCCCTCAGGTGGTGGCACTGCCTTGTGGAAGAAGACTGGCTGTCCATCGCTGCAGAGTTCCAGGACCGATGGAACTTCCCTCTGTGCTGTGGAGCAGTGGGATTGCAGCGCCCCCCAACTCAGGATCCCAGTTCTACAACTACCAGGGGGATTTCTCTATTGTCCTCCTGGCTGTTGTGGACGCTCGGTACCGGTTCCGGGTGATCGATGTTGGGGGGTATGGGAGGACCAGCGATGGTGAGCACAGCGGACCTCAGCCTCATGTATTTGTGGCTGATGAGGCGTTCCCGCTGAGGAGGAACCTCAGGAACCTTTCCCTGGAGCGCGTATTTAATTACCGCCTCTCCCGGGCCCGCCTTGCTGTGGAGGACTGCTGTGGCTTCCTGACCGCACATTGAGGTCTTGAAGTGGTGGAGCAGTGTGTGAAGGCGGCCTTCTGTGGAAGCTGAGGCCCCTGCTGTGAGGGGTGCAGCAACTGGAGAGGTAAGGTTAGGGCCGGGTAGCTGCCAACAACTGCTCAACAGAGGCAAGACGTGTGAGGGACACTTTCAAAGAATATGTCATGGCGGAGGGAGCAGTATCATGGCAGCCCACTGAATAATTTACACCAGTGCTTCTCAGGACTAACAACGGCTTTTTTTTAAAGCCACCCACAAACATATCAATCAATCAATCAATCAATCTTTATTTTGCTTGACATTTAAAAAGACATTAAAAAAAAAAAGAGCTTATGTCGAAACTTCAGCCCTATTGTACATTCTACTGTTTTAATGAAACAAAATAAACTGTGGATTGTAATTTTTTGTTTTGTTTTTCTTTCTGTGTTTGCAGGGACATTCTGTGAATTAAAGAAGCAGCTGCAGTTCACATCCATCACATCGTTCCTCTCCAATCAGTGAGGTATTCAATAAATTCCTAAATTCTGTGGGTTCAATACAATAGCTTACACATGTTTGTCTTCTTTTTTTCATTCTCTCTTTTTGCTGATATTTGACTGGACATGGACTAAGTGGACATTCTGGAAAATGATAAACACATGATGGTAGCTGCTCCACTGCTACTATTTGGACCAAGAGCTTCGGAGATGCTGAACCTTTCCACACTATATTATATTAGCACATGGTTGAACGTAGAAAATATACACATCCGACCTGCTGGGTCAATGCAGTCTGAATGGAGAGGAGCATCTTATGATATCTGTTAACATTGTGACATTATTTTTTTGTGTATACAATATTTACAGTTACCTTCAAGCGAGTTTCAATGTTATTGTTGATGCGGCCCTCAAACTCAATTCAGGTTTCGTACAGTGGGGAAAACAAGTATTTAGCCAGCCAACAATTGTGCAAGTTCTCCCACTTAAAAAGATGAGAGAGGCCTGTCATTTTCATCATAGGTTTACCTCACCCCTCCTGGAACCTCCACCTTAACGTGGTGGAGGGGCTTGAGCCTGAATGATCCTGGAGCTCTGTTGTCGGGGGCTTCGTGCCCCTGGTAGGGCCTCCCAGGGCAAACAGGTCCTAGGTCACGGGTCAGACAAAGAGCGGTTCAGAAGCCCCTTATGAGAGACCAACAGGCCCGGTTAGAACCATGAGGCCGTCCTTCTGTGGACCCACCACCTGCAGGGGGAGCCATAGGGGCTGGTGCAGCTCCGACAGCTGCCCCCATGACCCGACAACAGACAAGTGGAAGAAGATGGATGGATTGTATGTATGTATGTATTTATGTATGTTATTTATTTATTTATTTACTGTTTCAGTTAATTGTGACAGAACTTGGCCATTTAATTTCTACCAACAGTAAGGTTAAACCCATTTGATTTACAGTTCAGTTTTGAGTTTTCTTTAAAAACATTGGAGGACAGCAGGAAAACTGGGACCGTGTTGTCAAATGGAGCCTAAAAATTAGAAATTAGAGTTATTTTACAAAGTTCACTACTGGGGTTGGGATTACTAATTTAACATACCGCTTCTCACACACACACACACACACACACACACACACACACACACACACACACACACACACACACACACACACACACACACACACACACACACACACACACACACACACACACACACAATGCCAGCCTGTAGCCAGCTACAACGGAGGACCCCAGTTGTGACTTGACGTCCAGCAACCAGCTACACCAAAGGCCCCCGGCTTCCCAGAACTAGCAGTGCCCAAAGATCAGCCTGACAGGGTGCATCACTGGCTCTGTGGGACTTTTATACTATGTGGTACTGCCACCTGCTGGCCACTAGTGCATATGACTTCACTTCACTACACTAGCAAGATTGACTTGGAGACCAACAGCCGTAGGGTTGTTGATGCTGGACAGGCACTGGCGATGGCATTAATGGATCTCAACTGGCATGACCAGCTCCTCTTAGAGAGTTGCACAAGTTCAGATGGCTGTAAGCCAAGCTGCTTCTGAGTCTCCTTGAATTTGTGATGGTTAACAAGAGAGACATAAAAGAATGTGTATACACTCTGTAACAGGTCAAATAAATCCTTGGCCTCTGGTATGGCTTGGCAGGTGAAATGAAGTTGATGGGCATAGCAGTGCACATACATGGCCATGGTATGATTCTCTCTGAACTTAGTTTGGACCCCTCCAACTGTCCCACTCATGACCGATGCACCATCGTAAGCCTGCGCATCCACCTTCACATGATCTATGGCATTCAATCTTAGCTGTTCTTCAATTGCAGCAGTAACAGACTGCATCAAATCCTTCCAATTCTGATATAGCCAACAAATGCCCCTTCAGTAACGTAATGAACACATACAGCTAGCTGCTTCATCTGCCATGACTGAAAACATTCCTGCCTCTTTGATTTCACGACTGATAGTTGATGCTATCTGTTGAGCACAGCACGGAATGATTTCATTTGGGGATGAAGGTGATAGATATTTACTGTGCGATGGAGCTGAATAGGACTGCAGAAAAGGATCAAACTCTTTCAGGAGATTAATACACTCAAGAAGGTTGTTGCTAGACATGCCCTCATCATGGCCACAGAATGGGATGTTCTGTTTACACAAAAACTTTGTAACAGCCACCACCCGGCTGAGGTACTCACGTCTCCCTTTGATTTCTTTCTCATTTGCAGAGTCTAACTGTTCAACGACACTACCATGAGCTGCACTGACTTTATAGCCATGCCAGGAAAGCATGCTTGCCTTATGGGCAGGTGACTTCTCATGCTCTCTACAAAGATCCAGAGCTTTTTTATAATTCTGAAGGCCAGTGTTTACAAAGGTGTCATGCTTCAAATGTTTACCAAACATCCTACAGGAAAAAACAAAAGGCTGCATCTTTAGACTTGGAATATTCCAACCATGTAAAGCTTCCAAACCAGTTAGCATTAAAGGATTGTTTCCTTACACCAAAGTTGTGCTGGGAATATTGGGACAGCTTTACTTGGTTTGGGCCAGAATCTTCTCCCCCTAGGTCATTTACATGTCCCTCAACATTGTGGACACTGCCTTTTCCCCTTGACCCCAGTCTGATGTTCTCTGCCACTGTGGCAACTGCTTTCTCAGTCTCATCCCTGGGGAGTGATCTCCTCCTCCCCTGGCTCTGTTTCCCGTGACTCAGCCAGCTCAACCTGCTTCTCCTGTCTGGTGCAACATACAAAGGCAAACTGTCGCCTCAGTTGTAACCATTACAAGTAACCAAATTATCCACACTATACAAACATACTGGGACAAAAACAGACCAAACATTACCATATCAACACAGGTTTGTATCAAGGCACTCAGTGTACAAGCAACTGACTCACATTCAAATCACATTTCATTTTCATTGCAGTATTCAGGCTTATTAGTGTAATCCAAACCATTTAATGAAGGAATCAATAACTGCAATCATTAAACTGTGTTATATGTTCTAATCAGTGTATCTTTAAGAAAATGTTTCTTTAAAACTTGTATTCACTGTAACTGTATCTTTAAACCTTCATCAGAACTTTATACTCTCATGTGTTATCCCCAGTGTCACGTAACCAAAATACTCAATGAGCCGATTATCTGTTTATACAGAACCCGTGTTTTAACTTTAAAAATGCTCATCAAACATCGTACGATAAAACGAGAGCTCACACTCTGTCCAACACATTTACACTGAGCTGCCCCACAACAACAATGCCATGCATCATCGTCATCATCATCACCGACGATGCACACATGGCCATAGGATCTCTATGTATTTTTCTGAATATGATGTAACAAATGCGTCTAAACCAGGAGTAAAGACCAAGAATATTGAAGCAGAAGCGAGCCAGGTATAGTGTAAGACTTTAAGTAACACACGCCTCAACAATCATGCGTAAGCGTCGTATGTCACAATCACGAGCACACACTTCAGCGCAGCGCTGGTTTGCTGTGTTTAATAAACATAAAACAATGTGGGACTTAGCACGTGTATCTGTCATGGACAGCAGTGGGATGGTTTGCTTTTTATTGTTGTGTGCGTTTTGTAATTTTATTTGTATTCAGTTTGCCATTGTGCATGCCTTTTGAATTGTAACCTCCCACTTAACTGAGACTGATGCCCCGATCAGTGCACCTGCGCTTAAACCGACCCAGGTGCATAAAAGGAGGGAGCAGGAAGACATCAGTGGGAAAAAGACACACAGAGGACGGAGGCACGAGGCTCGGGGTGGGGACGACACCCCGGTTCCGGCCGCATGGCTGCGGCAAGGGGAAGGGTCGTGTGCCTGGGGCAGCAGGCTATGTGGCAGAGGAGGTGAACGCAGGAACACGCAGTGGCGGCGGAGCACCACCCCCACGCTGAGAACCCCCCCTGCGACCGGCTGGTACCGGTGCGGTGCCCTGCTACGACCCGTGGTGAGACGACCCCACTGGAGCTTGCGGCGAGACACCCCGCGATGGAGATTGAAAATTGAAATCTATACTGGGGCACATGCCCCAGTGAAATCTGTCTGGTTCATTGTCAATAGAACTTTTTCACACTATCGCATTTTAAACCGGAAGTAATGCCCTACAACATCCAGTGGTTATAGTTTGCATTAGACCGCGGCCCGGGCGGAGACGCCTGGGCGGAGACGCCTGGGCAGAGACGCCCGGGCAGAGACGCCCGGGCAGAGACGCCCGCGCAGAGACGCCCGCGCAGAGACGCCCGCGCAGAGACGCCTGCACTAATGGTTCAGCTCTTTTCATCCAAGTAGAAGCCAAAGTTGTGTGTCTGAAACATGAAGACTATCATCAGACTGCAGCAGACTGGGTTTAATTTGAACCCAAACATTGACTCAATGAGTGAGTACAAATCTTCAACTGCTCACAAGAGTTCCTTTGAGTTTTGTTTCTGTTACGGTTTGCAGGTTTAATCATTCATTACAAAAATACTGAAGAGGCTGAGGCGACGGGGCAGGCTGGCAGCAGGCGCAACCGGGACAGCAAAAAACAGAGCGCGGCAGAGGCAACCGTGGGCAAAGGAGGAAACAGGTATCTCTCAAAAATGACTACAGGACAAAAACAGGTCGGGTTTCTACCAAATGAGATGGAGGCTGATTCCGAAACCATTAAACTGTAGCCTCTAAGTACTAACACTAGCAACTGATCCTTAACCTTTCATGGGGTCAACTGTTAGATCTCTATGCAGTTACTGAACTAGAGCTTCAGCAGCATTTGCCCAGTTCGACTGTCCTTACCCAGGGGAAGGGGAAGTGACATCACCAACAGCTGTTCTTCTTCTTTAAAGTTCAGTGCAGGCCAAACAAAAGCGCATAGCGCCACCTACTGTATATTGTCCAACAACATAGTGTCCAAATAAAGACATTTAAGGCAAAAAAAAAAAAAAGAAACATCCAAATGATCCTTCACATTTCCCTTTATTTTATCTCAACAGCTACTGTATGCAAATTAGCCATGTGGCTTAAGTTTCTACTAAATGAAAGTTGTTGTGTCAAAAGGAGCAATAAAATTGTGACCACGAAGTGAATAGACAGTTTATAGACTGACTTTTTCACAGCAGATCGGTTTTACATTGATTTGAGCAGATTTACATTCCCATGAGTAAAGTAGGCTACACTTTTAACAGAAGTTATATCAGAATTGAATCATTATTCATTTGTATTGCACTGTCCATCACAATGACAATAAAAGGTCAATCAATCAATCAATAAAAACAAAAACACAACACAAGCGATGAAAAAGCAATGTGACCATGTGACAAAAAAAGTTTAGATCAGTTTTGTAGGTCTTAGCTTTCAAATGGGTTTGCACAGGCCTATAGGCTAAAAGCCCCAGTCGAGAAGCTTTTAGATTTGGGTAAAACTGAACTGGAGAAGAAACACTTGATTAAGGCGGGTAGGCAGGATGGAAGAATGGAAGAAGCAAAGAAGCAAACGCCTGTGTGTTTCCTCAGGCCGACAGAGGGGGCGCTGTGCTCTAACTCCTGTGTGTTTCCTCAGGCAGACACAGGGGGCGCTGTGTCCTTACTCCTGTGTGTTTCCTCAGGCTGACAGAGGGGGCGCTGTGTCCTAACTCCTGTGTGTTTCCTCAGGGTGACAGAGGGGGCGCTTTGTGATAGCTTTGAACCAAAAACACAAGGAGAAACTTTCACTAATAAGTTTATTCCAAAACTAAACCAGATTCAATATCCCTCTGAGAAAGTCTTTGGAACTAATATGTCACAAAATAAAACCACTGTCTGAACATTATGTCATGCCACATTGTTTTATGAAAACATCTTTAGTCTACAGCAAAGGTTTCAAGTTGAAATAAGATCTGGAAAGCTCCTGATATTAAAGTCAATGTGAAGAATACATGAGAGTAACTCATAACGGGCCTGTAGAGTCTGTTATTCACACACGAACATCCCATAATACACACATTACAAACAGAGAATAAACTCCTCTGGGCTAAAGCGAGAGTGTCCTCCCCCCTCTCTCCTCCAGCGTCACGAGGCCCTGACAGGAGACATCTGCAGCTGTCAGAATGCTAAGACTCTTCAGACTCTTCAGACACTCACCTCCACACTTCAGTCTGTGACGAGTTTGATCCGTTTGTGATCGTGACTTACATCACGGGTTCCCAAATTGCGGTGCGGGGGCTTTTTGTTGAATTGGTATCAAGAGAGTCCCTTTTTTCTGCAAGTTTAACAGTTGTTTTAACAGTGATAAATTCCTTCTTTCTAAACCTAATTTCTTTGTGATACAGAGCAGACGTTCTGGTCCAAATAAACCTGTGGTGAATGAAGTTAACTTCTCTTAAATCGATGACTGCACTGACATGGATATGTGCGATTCAGCGCAGTTTGGATGTTTTTAAATGCTGTGACTCAGACTGGAGTGTTGGGGTAACGTTTTACAAAAGTTACAAACATATAGGCCTTTTTTCAGTAACTAAAGAATATAACGTGTCAGATCAAATACTTTATTTGTAATGACCGACACTTTACTGTAACTCGAGTTACAAGTGCATGTAAAAGTACGAACAAAAAATGCCAAACTCCCCTAAATAAAATGCACCAAATCAAATGGACTCTGGCTTATAAGATCTGCAGTTTCAGTGGCTGATGTCGTCATCAGTGTTGGGCAAGTGTCTTTAAAACTGTAATATATTCTGTAACAGTATTTACAGTTTTAAAAATGAGACATTGGCTCCCGTCTTCACAGACATTTTCAACACCTCCCTGGAGTCATGCCACGTGCCGTCCTGCTTCAAATCATCCACCATCGTCCCTGTCCCTAAGAAACCACGGATCACAGGACTTAATGACTACAGGCCGGTGGCACTGACGTCTGTGGTCATGAAGTCTTTTGAGCGCTTGGTCCTGCCCCACCTCAAGGACATCACCGCCCCCCTCCTGGACCCGCTGCAGTTCACCTACAGAACCAACAGGTCTGTGGACGACGCAGTCAATCTGGCCCTCCACTTCACCCTGGAGCATCTGGACTCACCAGGAACCTACGCCAGGATCCTGTTTGTGGACTTCAGCTCTGCCTTCAACACCATCCTCCCTGAACTGCTACGAGACAAGCTCTACCAGCTCAGCGTGCCCGACTCCCTCTGCAGGTGGATCACTGACTTCCTGACGGACCGGAGACAGCACGTGCGGCTGGGGAAGATCGACTCAGACACTGGAACACTGGAACTCCTCAGGGCTGTGTACTTTCCCCCTGGCTCTTCTCCCTGTACACAACCTGCTGCACCTCCAGTCACCAGTCCGTTAAACTGATCAAGTTTGCGGACGACACCACCCTCATCGGGCTCATCTCGGACGGTGATGAGTCCGCCTACAGGAGAGAGGTGGAACGGCTGGCGTCCTGGTGCAGCCACAACAACCTGGAGCTGAACGCCCAGAAGACAGTGGAGATGATCGTGGACTTTAGGAGCAGCCCCACCGTCCCCCCTCTCCCTGACAGACTCTCCCACCCCCATTTCCATCGTGGACTCCTTCCGTTTCCTGGGCACCACCATCACCCACGACCTCAGATGATAGCCAACCATCAGCTCCCTCATCAGTTCTACACGGCCATCATCGAGTCCATCCTCACCTCCTCCATAACCGTGTGGTCCATCCTCACCTCCTCCATCACCGTGTGGTCCATCCTCACCTCCTCCATCACCGTGTGGTCCATCCTCACCTCCTCCATCACCGTGTGGTTCCCCGGTGCTACAGAACGGGACAAGCACCGACTGCAGTGCATTGTGCGTGCTGCTGAGAAGGTGATTGGCTGTGAGTTCCCATCTCTCCAGGACCTGTTCACCTCCAGGACCTGTTCACCTCCAGGATCTGTTCACCTCCAGGACCCGGAGGCGTGTGGGTCAGATCACAGCTGACCCTTCCCACCCTGGACACGGACTATTCACCCCCTCCCCTCAGGCAGGAGGCTACGGTCACCTTATATACCTACACATCTGTAAATACAAGCCCCGTTGTTCTATGTCAATTGTTGTCGTTTTACCATATTTTACCTTTTATTTTTTATCTTATGTATTTAATATTCTTTATGCAGCCTTATAGTTTAAAGGTTAAAGTTTATAGCTTATTTTTATACAGATTCTGTGTTACATGTTTTATGTTGAACGTCAGCACCGAGAAAAATTCCTAGTTCGTGAACCTGTTCTCAAACCACGGCAATAAAACCGATTCTGATTCTGAGTTACATTTGTCCCGATATAAACTTAAACACAGTTTACTTCGCACATCTCTTGTTTGGAACAGGGGCATAAGAGCAGGCACATTAAAGGCCAAACATAGAACACCGTCTTACTTTAACACCAGTGTTTCTGAGTTTTGCCCGACAAAGGCCACTGGCCCTATCGTTGCATTGACTAAAGGAATATTCACTTTAGAAATCAAATTATCCAAAACTCGGGTGGAGATTACAGAAAATGACTGGAGTCAAAGAGCTCCATGTGGCACGGTAGCACAGCGGTTAGCGCTCGTGCTTCACAGCTAGAAGGTCCCGGGTTCGATTCCCACCTGGACAGGGCCTTTCTGTGTGGAGTTTGCATGTTCTCCCCGTGTCTGCGTAGGTTTCCTCCGGTTTTCCCTACCACTAAAAACATGTACAATAGGCCCAGGGACTGCAGGTGGAAATTAGCACAAGTGCTATAACCTGGTACAATGCATCTCTCCTTTCTGAGGCTAATGTAGATTGTACACTGTCCCTGTTCAAATAAATAAATCCATGACGCCTCTTGTGCATTTTAGGATTTATTTAATGGAGAACCTTTATTCTTATTTCTCCTATATCATTTTTAATTGAGTGTGAATGATCAAAAAGTGTCAGATCAGTGTCAGATCAGAAAGAAATCCGATACATCTTTATCAGATTATGCTGTTTCCACGTCTCTTCAATAATCTGAGAACTCCAGAATTCAGATCATGATCAGATCGTTGGCCTCCATGTAAACGTAGTTTTTTTCCTGGCTGAATATAAACTGAACATAGTAATAATGTCACAGAGCAAAAGTGCCTTTGCGTTTCCTCATTCTGTGTTTTAGCTCCAGACAACTGCAGATCTCATTCCCCAGTGTTAAACTTGATTTGGTGCAGTTCTGCATTTCAAAACAAACCATTGGAATGCACTTGTAACTCACAAACGGAACAGGAAAAAACACAAAAAAGCAACAAAACATAAAAAAATCGCTTCAAAAATGTGACAAGAACGCGGCAACAACACGACAAAAAAGGTTTAGCTCAGTTTTGTAGGTCTTAGCTTTCAAATGAGGTGTTACTCTGGCCTATAGAGGATGTAAGCTCCAGTCCAGAAGCTTTTTAAGATTTGGGGAAAGCTGAACTGGAGAACGTATGCTCGGTTAAGGTGGAAAATAAATAAAAATAGATGAGCAAGAAGAAGGAAAAGTGGTAGAAAGAGTAGTAGTGGAAAATATATTGGACCTGTGAGGAATCGACCTCAAATGTTTAAATGATGTCAAAAACTTGACCCACATTCTTTAAAACCCTCTCTGACAGACCAGCGGCACAGAATGAAAAAGAAAACTCACAATCGGCTACTTCATCATCTTCGTTTGTTTATTGTAAAATGTCTTCCTGGTCCTGTTTTACACCGGGCAGGGCACCTGAGGGGAGCAGCTCAAACTCTCGAAACAGTCCGATAATTCAGAGGGTTTTGCTTTCGACTGTACTTATTTTTCTAGTTATGACCCCGTACCAACAGACCACAAGAGCACTGAAAAACATTTTCAACATCCAGCAGCTTCTTCATCAAATATCATCTCTGTTTGTGATATTTTAATTTGTTATCTAAGATCACACCTAGATACGAATACGGAAACTGTATTGTCCACCAAGATGGACATGTGTCTTTGGTGTCGCCTTTAAGACACATAAAACACATCAACATCCCGAACATCTTCATCATCTTCATCATGTGGTACTTGTTTTAGACGCAGCAAAGTCATTTAACAGCTTCTCTTCAACTTTAAAGACTTTTACTGCTCTCGGCACAAAGGAGCTGTTATAAATGTTTTTCTTTGCGGGTATGGCATGGATGGATTGATTGATTGAATGTTCAGCGGGTGGGAAGGGTCATTTATGATGCGCACTGGCTTCTGTCCCAAGCGCTCCTCATATAGATGACCCAAAGATCTCTGAGGCTTCCCAATGATCCTCTGGAGTTTGTTCTTATTCTTCACAGTAAGGTTAGCACACCACATCAGCACGTTAAAGGTGAGGAACCTCTCCACGAGGCTCTAGCACAAGGATGGACTGGCTCGCTCCAAAAGGATTCCGTTTGCGAAGCAGATACAAACGTGAGCACTTCTTAAATCACACCAGGAGGTGAACTCATTCAGGACAGGGCCGTGTCTCGTCCTCCTGAAGCAGGCAGATCAGACCTCACCAGGGGGGCCCGCCAGGGGGGCCCGCCAGGGTGGGAGCGGGTGCAGCTGTTGGTATAAAGAATATACAGCAATGGCGATAGTAGGCACCCTTGAGGAGAGCCGATGTTAGTGACAGTCCTGACTGAGAGCACAGACCCCGTCCGGACCGGAGGAAATCCAGAATCCATCAAATAAGTCCCTCTAGAGGAAAAGACCACATCCAGACTCCGGATTGTGTCGAATGGATTGTGAAAAATCCAAGACAGAGCGAAGTGCAACATTGTTGGTGTGGGCCTCGTCCACACACTTCCGGAAGGATCTAATATGTGTTGATTGTGTGTTTTTGTTGATCCTCTCAAAGCCAGTGTGTTTCAGTTGTGTCTTTGTGTTTCTGAACAACAGGAGGGGTTTGTGTTTTCTCTGCAGCTCAACAAACGACGGATAAACCTTTAGACAAACGCTGTCCACACGGTTCAGACCCCCGTCTTCACCAGGGGCCCCGTTCAGCTTTACCCAAATCTTAAAGGTTATACAGCCTATGCCCGAGTAAAGCCTTATTTGAAAGCTAAGACATACAAAGGTAATCTGAATGGATCTTTCTCCTCGTGTTGTCACTTTTTCGTTGCTCTTTTGTTGCATTTTTCCATCCTCGTTTCCGTCTCGTTTTTGCTTTTAGATTTAGGTAAAGCCAAACTGTGCTTGGTTTAAAGCAGAAGGAAATAAACTCCACACGCGCCTCCTGTTTGTGCTTCGTGTTTGTGCCTGTTCTCCTCCATCGCCTGATGGTCCTGACAGCTCTGACAGCTCTTTGTGCCGCTCCGGGGCCTGGCTCCTGGGGGCCGCACGTGCTTGGGCTCAGATGGAGATTTAATTGGTTTTAAACAGATTGAGTGTCTGAAGGGCCCTCCGGTCGGGGCCCCAGCTTTGTGTCTTTAAGCTCCATTTAAAGTCCATTCAGACCACGTTAAGCTCATCATCCGCCCATTATTCCCCTCAGGACACCGGCCCCCAAGGGCCCGAGCCGGTATTTAAGGGCCGCTCCGGGGCCCGCGTCACAGAGAGAGAGAAGCTGCTGCAGGGCCTGGGACAGACGCAGAGACCTGAGGGACGCAGCAGGAGGAGGAGAGTTCAGCAGCAGGAGGAGGAGAGTTCAGCATCAGCAGGAGGAGGAGAGTTCAGCAGCAGCAGGAGGAGGAGAGTTCAGCAACAGCAGGAGGAGGAGAGTTCAGCAGCAGGAGGAGGAGAGTTCAGCAGCAGGAGGAGGAGAGTTCAGCAGCAGGAGGAGAGTTCAGCAGCAGGAGGAGGAGAGTTCAGCAGCAGGAGGAGGAGAGTTCAGCAGCGGGAGGAGAGTTCAGCAGCAGGAGGAGGAGAGTTCAGCAGCAGGAGGAGGAGAGTTCAGCAGCAGGAGGAGGAGAGTTCAGCAGCAGGAGGAGGAGAGTTCAGCAGCAGGAGGAGAGTTCAGCAGCAGGAGGAGAGTTCAGCAGCAGGAGGAGGAGAGTTCAGCAGCAGGAGGAGGAGAGTTCAGCAGCAGCAGGAGGAGGAGAGTTCAGCAGCAGCAGCAGGAGGAGAGTTCAGCAGCAGTAGGAGGAGGAGAGTTCAGCTGCAGGAGGAGGAGAGTTCAGCAGCAGCAGGAGAGTTCAGCTGTTCACACCCGGGCCCCTGGTGTCTACGATGGAGGAGTCTCTGCTGGACCTGGACCAGGAGCCGCTCCTGGACCTTGGGCTGTGGGCCCCTGTGGAGCCCGGGGACCTGCTGTTGGACTCCGGGGGGCTGTCTCCGTGGGGCCTGGGGTCCCTGGGGGCCGGTTTTGGGGAGGTTCCTCTGGGCCTGGAGCTGGAGGAGCTGGGGGCGTGTGCGGAGGAGGCGGGGCCTCACAGGGCGCCGCAGCAGCCGTTCAAAGTGCAGCGTCACGCAGCGAATATCCGCGAGCGTAAACGAATGCTCAGCATCAACTCGGCCTTCGAGGAGCTGCGCGGACACGTGCCCACCTTCCCCTACGAGAAGCGCCTCTCTAAGATCGACACGCTGAGGCTCGCCATCGCCTACATCGCTCTGCTCCGGGAGATCCTCGTGTCCGGCAGAGACCCCAAGGACTACGTGGACGAGTGTCTAAAGAGTGGGCTCAAGGGCCCCCAGGGGCCGCAGGGGGCTCAGGGGGCCAGCGCCGCCTGGAACACCAGCGGTGAGTAGTACACAGGCCAGCCCCAAACCCTCCTTAGACACAGAGAGGGGCCACCAACCCTCCTCTGATGGTAATGACGGAGAAACGTCATGAACACACTTCAGTATTGTGTCTGGCTTCCATGTGCATGTGTATGGGGCACGTGTTTCCTCTGGCCTGTATGTCTGGGTGGTCAATATTTTTACAATCATCAGAAATCTGTAAAAAGATGACAAAAGGGCAGAAAAAACACTTTCACATTTTCCTTCCATTTCATAAAAGTTTTCCTCATTTTTCTTGACGTTGGGTTGAAAGTAGATGTTGTAAATCTCCCTCATTTCTCTGGCTTCTCTGGGCTGTGGCTGAACCAGGGGCTTAAGTAAAGGACATAGAGCAGGGGTGGTAAACTTCAGGTCTGATGTAGTGCAGATCAGCTCATGTGATTCACGTGGCGACGGTTGAGGAGTGGATGAATGAGTTCTTCTCTGTGGGGGTGAAGGCCAGTGGCCGAGTATGTGGTCAGGGGCTGCAGCGATGAAGAAGGACCATCTCCAGGACCGTTACACCTCGGAACAAATGCCTTTAGGTCAAATCAGTGCTCTTCGTCTGAGTTTGGGGCCCAGCAGCAGCTTTCACAAGACTGACCCGAACTTGGAAAACCAGCTTCGAGTTCATCATCATCATCATCATCATCACTGCAGCGACATCAGATGCCTGGACAAAAAGGCATCTGATGTCTGATGTGATGGAACATAATGTAATGTTCCATCCCATTATGGTGATTCTCCAAACGATCAGTCCGACCTCAGTGTTTGTGAACTCTAGAACGTTTGTCTCTAAATTATATCGGCTCGCCCGTTGCATTATGGGTAATGGAATGTCTTTTGGCTACCAAACTAAATTGATGGTTAGGGTAACGCAACGAAGAAAGCTCTGATTTGGACCGTTTTAACCGCTGGAAAGTTGATGATTTAAAGTGTTGTTGTCGCCGCCGTAGAGCTTGTTACAATATGAGCTGAAAGTGTATTTTTACAACCAGGGCTGAGTACGGAGAGAGACGGAAACGGAGAGAACGGAACGGCCGTTCCTACGAAGAGACGCTGTCAAAAATGACGACCAGTTCTTGTTCACATAGTTGGAGAAAAACCTTTCTGACCCTTGAAGGCGCCTGACGGAAGGTTGGATAAAGTCCAGGTTCTGAAACTGTGGCCTCATGTCACCGATATTCAGAACATTTAAACAGGGATAAGAAAATAAAGATAACATAATTGTTTTTTTTGTCAATAAGGAGGTGGACAGTAAACTAAACCTGTTTTAATTGTGGTCAGAGAGATGCACATACACATCTATGGCTGAGCATGTTAGAGCAGAACCAACGGCAAAAGGGGCACGATTCTACATTTGTGCAGGGTTATTCACAGAACTCCCTCATGATGTGATGAAACTGTTGCTTTAAGTCTGAAAAGAGCTCATATGAAACTGTGAAAGGATGAAAGAGAAACGAGTGGATGTGTGTGAATAAACACGCAGTTTCATTGTTTAAACTTCGACTGAAGCAGCGGGTCACTTATTTGTTTAGTTTCTCCGTTCTTCTAACCCCCCCGCCCCCTCTCTCTCCGCAGATCTGACCGCGCGCCTCTCGTGGATAAAGTGGGACTAAACTCCAGTTAAGTTAAACGTGTGCAGAAACCATTGACAGCCAATGCGTAAAAACTTCTGCGTAAAACGAGTCCAGTTACGCACCGGTCACGAAGGCGGACGGACGGACTCGGATCTGAGCTTTACACCTGGACTAAACCGGGGCTTAAACCCGGGCCTCGGTGTGCAGCATGTGCGCGCGCTCCCAGCTCCTGCTCCATTATGGATGAGCGCGGAGGAAACTGTGCGTAAAGAGGCTTTTGTTTGAGTCTCGAGTGTTTGCGCCTCCATCAGCTGCTCCAACAAAAACCACAAAACCCCGCGCAGGAACAAGTAAACGGCACACACGGGCTTTAAGTCAACTTCTTACTCAAGGATCCTCGTCACAAAGCGCAGATTCACGGAGCCCTGCGCCGCTCCTGCTCAAGCGTGTGTTGAAAACGTATTATTTAACGAAACTCCTCCTTATTTATCTATTTATTTATTCACGTATTTATTACTTTAGTCTGTTAATTTATTTGATTTGCTCTTTGTGTCGTTTTGGTTCGTTCATATGTTCATAGGTTTTGAGCTCATTTCAGTGTTTTATGTTTTTTTTACGGTTTGTTGTCAAATGTGCTAAAGAATAACAGATACTAATGAAGTGTATATTTTAGGCCCTTCGTTATTCTCTCTGCTCTCTGTTTGACTCCGCCCCTCCTCTTCTATGTTTGATTATATCTGAACCTGCAGTGAAAATAAACGATCTGGTTCATTTTTGTGTAAATGATTTATTTTTAGATAGTTTTAAAACCTCTTCACCCCCTCCTGAACCGCGCACGTTTTCTGCAGTTTGGCTTTACCCAAATCTAAAAGCTTAAATAGCAACAACAATGAGACGAAAACCAGGACGGAAACGCGACAAAATAGTGGAATGAAGTGGAGAAAATGCAGAAAAGTGACAAAAGAGTGACGACAACACGAAGCAAAAGATCCGTTTAGACGAGTTCTGCCGGTCTTATCTTTCAAATGAGGTGCTATTTGGCCTATAGGCTGTGACCTTTTAGATTTGGGTAAAGCTGAACTGGAGAAAATGCGCTCGGTTAAACACTTTTCTAGGGCGAGACGCTGCGGTGAAACTTTTTGAAACGTGTGACATCAGTGTGAACCTTCTGCTGTAGATCCGTCAGGAATGAGATCAGATGTAAGAATCCGTGTGTGAAAAAGCTTCCACGTGTCACCGAGTCATTTCACATTAGCTAAATTTCTACATTATTATTATTATTATTTTTTTTTCAAGCTAAACAAAATCAGACACAAACATGTCAGTCCTGAATTTGTGCCAAAGAGAAAACTCTAAACAGGTCATTAGATATTAATTACAGAGATGTTAATACAGATGTGAAATATAAAAGAGAAAAAGAAACATTTATTTGGTATTTCTGCGTCTGTCTCGGGGAAACAAACATATTCACCTCATTATTAAAAACAAAACAGAAAGAGGAGACAGGAAATGTTTCTGAAATGAGTCCGTTTGTGCATAATGTTAAAAGGTTCGTGCGTAAAACCATTTTACGCACGAACCTTTTGCTGCAGGTTTGAAGAGTTTTGGAGCCGCGCGCGCAGGGTTTCCGTCAGTTTAATATGAATATGATGTGACCGTGCATGGAAACACTCCGCGTGCGTGTGGCGCTTCTGTCACGTTATTTTCACGAGCGTGGCCGTGTTCAGGAACATGGCGAGCAGCGGCACGAGCCTCGACACCAGCACGGGCACGCACGCGCGGCTGAGACCCCAAACACACCGGCAATGTATCGCACAACGCTTGACGCACGCGTGGAAAAATAGGATTGGTTCTATTTTGAGGAATGCGTCCTGTGCGGTGGCCTTGGCGTTACGCACAGCTCAGTGTGGCCGCTCCAATCCATCATCAATGATTCTATGTTAAACGTAAAAAAGGCAGAACAGGCTCATGAACGCACAGAAAACGCGGTGGCTGTGTCTGGGGTGCTCTCCGCACGTATAGTGGATGACGTAGCCCGTGATCGTGGGGCAGTGCGTGCACACGCAGTGGGCCGCGGAGGCGCACAGCTTGTATGCGAGGACCTTTGGGGAGAAGCCGAGCGTGCCGTACAGCGCATTGACGCACGGGCACACATCGGACACCTACCATCACATACACCATTCTCCAAGACAAGGTGTATGTCCAATTACCACACAAAAGTCTACCAAGTCTATATCCCCCCATCACTTCGTCACAGGGGTGCCGCTAGAAATTCTGGGCCCTATGGAAACAAACATTTCTGGGCCCCCTACATTTTTACAGATAAAATGTAACCCAATAAACATGCCCTGTATACTTTAAAAAAGATACTTAGCACATTGCATAGTTAAAATGTCTGATGAGTAAAAGCCTACAAAAACAAGAAAAAGCTATGGAAATATGTACTTGTTTACATAAAAGGAGAATATTTATTATCTCAATTGCAATTGCAAACACAACAGAACATAATGTACACATATTGACATATACTTTACGTGAACAAGCTTTAACTGGGTCCAACTACTCACTCAGGAAACATCAGCTACAACTAACCCATAATTAAATCAGTCCAGGACTAAAACTAGGCTAAAAGGGCTCAAAATCAAGACACACCAGGAGTAATGCCAGGCCTAAACCAGTCCAGGACTAAACAAGTACTGAACCAGACATAAACTGTTTGTTATCCAGGTATAACAAAGTTATGTTCAACATCACTTTATAATGGCCCAGCGGCGTGCCTTTCTGCTGGCAAAATCATGTATCAAATCATCAAAGTTCAGCTTTCTCGTCAGTTTGCTTTCAATGGATAGTATGGCAAGGTGACAAAGTCTGTCCTGCAACATAGCAGACCTAAGATCATTTTTAATCAGTTTCAGCTTACTGACTGCTCTCTCGCCACCAGCAACGGTCACAGGCAATGTGCAAAATATTCGCAAAACTATACAGACCTGCCCAAAAATACTCTGCAGCTGCATCTTGTAAATGCTGTTGAGCAGATCAATTGGTGACAGACACCCTGGGAAAGTGGCCCTATATACAGAGTTGAGGTGTCTGACTTCATCTTCAAATTCACAAGTCAGATCAGTGTTGTATTTTGAAATCAATGGCTGGCATACAGAATGGATTTGATCATCACGTAACTGGCCCTCACTTCACAGAACACACGGCAAACTGATTTTGTAATTTTGAAGCGTGTAGATTACTTTTTGTTTAGTAAAGTTATCATCATGTGGAGAACACAGTAGATAAGACGTGCTTAGAGCTTTCAATCTTCGTGAAGTTTTGCGCTCAGGCTCACCTTGTTTGGCTGAGACGGGGACGGGGGACGGGGGCCGCGGGGGAAGGAAGACGTGGGTGTGCAGCGGCCGCTGAATCTGTGTCTACGAGACATGATAACCCGGAGACAGCAGAGATGTTATTATTGTTGGATGTAAATCATAATTCAGTAATTATTTTACTAAGCTAGCTAGATAAAAGCAGGTCATGTAGCAACAAAAATAAGTAAGTGAAAGTTTTGGAATACAGGAATAGGGCAAGCTACCTTTGTTTTTGAAAAACTGTGTGACATACTGTCGACTTCGGCGTTCTCTGTCTTCTCTTTCCTTCTTTTCTTTCCGTTTTTGATGCCCTGACTTTTGATGTGACATGCCTGCGTGTGTCACTATCTGCACTGCATCATAACAAATGCAATAAGCAAGAGACGCTACGCTAGCGAGCGTAGCTCGGACAGCGCAGGTGGAACGAACCATTGTGAGAGGGAGGGGTGTGTCTTAAACAGTAAATACATCATTTGTTTGTTAAATATTAAATCTATGGTCAAAACGGACAAAATACACATTAAGTGTATGAGGGGCCCTAGCACATTACACGTATGTATAAAAAAGAGAAAAGAAATAAGAAAAGAAAAAGAGGGTCAGCTCTTCTGGGCCCTTCATCAGCCTGGGCCCTTAGAATCGTCCTAACCTTCCACCCCTTTACGGCGCCCATGCTTCGTCAACAACTGCTCCACCACCATCATAACACCCCCTCTCCTGCAGCTGCCCCGCCTGGTCCTGAGCACCTCTTGAACCCGCCGCTCCTTTACGCTCGCCCCCGTCAGTCTCAACCACCATCACCGACACAAACTTAGTCGCTTTAATCTCCTCTTCGCTGTGCTACGGTTTCCCCGACCTCCAAGAACAAACCCTGGTTTAACTGAGAACAATAAAGTGGATTTATTAGGTTGCCCCACAGCGGCTCAGGACTAACACCTGAACACAGTTTTGTTTTATACGGTTGTACGTTGACAAATAAAGCACGCACTTACTTATACTGTGGCGTTTCCCCTGGTGTTCATGTTTTGTGGGATCTGATGTGGGATGACAGCACATTTCTTGAGGAAATAGTGGTGCAGAAGGTAGAGTGGGTTGTCTCATGATTAGAAGGTTGGCGGTTCGAGTCCCCAGATACGCTACTCACTTTGCCTACTTGGCTTTGTTGATTACATTTTCCTGGGCACTTTTTATATATAATATATGTTTTACAGTTTAGTATATATTGCCTATACTTAAGATGATCTGTTTCTGGGTCAGAAACAGTGGTTGATGGTTCACCTGTAATGTCTCACAATGGAATGTACGAGAGATAATGACAGCACGTGCGCCCGAGGTTTGTTGTAATTAAAGCCTAAGGCCATTTCTAATGTGATTCATCTTAGTGCACATGAACTTGTATCTGCTTGAGGTCAGTGTATGAATGTGTATGGCGCCATCTAATGGACCTATAAGGTACTATCCTTGGTCTTTACAGGACTGCCCTGGGACATGCCGATAAACAAGCCCAAATTGAACCAGCCCACTTCGAACCGCAACACCGGACATCATCAGCTTGGGCACAGTGTAGAGCGTTTCCTAAGGGAGGGGCTGGCATGTGCCTGAGTCACAGGGGGGAGGAGGGGGGAGGAGGGGAGAGAAGTGGGGAGTGACTAAGAGTTTCCAGCGGAGGAGGAATAAAACACTGAAGCTCGGGACATTTTCAACAAACTTTCACTAAAACCGTCCCTGAAAAACCTTCATCCCGCGACGAGGAGAGATGCCCCACAAGAAGAGAACTCACGGGAAACATGGGGAGGTGCGTGTACTTCTACTACTAGTAGCCCACTACTTTGGAGCCTGTTGCGCAGCGCTGCTCTCCGCGCGTGCTGGGATCTGTCTGGATAGTGCTCTGGACGCGGAGGCATGTCCTGGAGAAGAGTGGACACATGTTTGCTGTTGAAAGTGTGACCCGCGGCTGCTGCAGTGGAGCATCGATTTGGTGTCTGCGCCGCGGCTGCTGCCCCGGGGCCGGGGCGGTGACACCGTGTGGTCAGGATATAGAAAGGAGAACTCTGAACACTACTGTTACTGTGCTGAACGCCTCTCGTGCCTAAATGTGTTTAATGTGGCAGCTTTCCCTTTTCTGTGGCTGCAGTGGCTCTGCGGTGTAAAGCCACTAGGGGGCGCTGATATTGTTCTGTTGCTGAACCTTCTGCTGTAATATGTTTCCTTCCCTCTGAAGTGAGGAGATATCAGAATACATGTATCTAGCAAAAGTATTATGGATACTCATCTTGATTAACTGTATTCAGATACAGTTACTCTTTCATTTGAGAGTATTTAGAATACATGTACTCCTCCTAAAATCAAAGGAACACAGTACTCAGCCATTTCGCCTCACGTTGGACGCCCTGAGAGAGAAAAGGACACGTTGAGTGATCTGCAGCATCTGTGTGCACGGCCGGAGCCACACCCAGTGTAGTCACGTTTCGGTCCACGGTAGAGCCAGTCTAGTGACGTTTGCATGTCTGATCAAACGTCATGTTGCATTGAGGCGTGTTTGAACGTGTGCTGTCAGGTGTGAGAGGGGAGAGTCTTCATTACAGTGGAAATACATGTCTGTGTAATGCTGAGGAGCGCCACATTTCAATATGAATTATTTATTTAATCAGGTACCGTGGACAAAGACATTCGTCTGATTCAGACTTTCATCCCGCTGTGATGATTGTGGCTCTATATTTCCATGATCATATTTATTGAATCACAGCACATATATGTCTGCATTGGGTGATTTCCAGCATATTTCAGCTCTTTGTAGAACATACATTATAACACAAGGCCGTGGGAACCCAGGGTGCTGAGGGCGCTGCAGCACCCCCTGGTGGATCATTCACACATTACATGCAATATTAAACACATAGGAAATAAGAACAGAAATAGCGTTTTTGGGGGGGCAATCTCGTCTCTCAGCACCCTCTGGCCAAAGTCTCTTCCCACTGACTGTTTTGAATCTACTGCTACCAAGGTCAGCAGCTTATGTACAACTGCAGTAGTGTTTCATTACTCGAGTAAAAGTACAGATACTACTAGTCAAATAATACTAAAATGAAAGTACAAGTTGCTCTGATTAGTAGTGAAAGTACTGTTAGCTGCAAAACAATACTTAAAGTTGCATTTTGTCACTTTAATGAGGAAAAAGATTGTTAGTGCATGTTTGTCCTTAAGGTGTTCCAGTCGCTTTATGGTTGGTTAGCGTGTAGGACGATGTTCCCCACGTGAGGGGCTGGACACATGGTAGTGAGTCCGAACTGGGGGTCCAGAGGGGGGAACAGAGTGAGAACCAGGGGAGCAGCAGGAGGGACACGAGGCAACCCAGGAGGGCCAGGAGGGTTCTCAAACAGCAGAGGCAAGTCAGGCGGGTCCGGGCGACGAGTGGGGGTATGGAGCAGGGCATCAGATGTGGGGGAGATGACCTCAGGGAAAGGCAGCTGAGAAGACCCTGGGTGATGAGGAGGGATCGGAGCAGGAAGTGCAGGACTGCAAACAAAACTGGTGATGTTTAATGAATGACAAAAAACAAAACAACGAGGGAAGTCAAACAGAAAATCACAAAGACCAAAAAGACATGTCAAAATAAAACACCAAGGACAGATAAACAAAGCAAACCAAAACAGACTAACAAAAGGCCGAATCGTGATAGTAGTAAATGTAACAGTGGTAGTAAAAGTAGCTGCAGATGAGTACAAGTAGTAGTAAATGTAACAGTGGTAGTAAAAGTAGCAGTAGTAGCAGTACTGTGGTGATGTAATGGTGTTGCTCAACATCTCCAGAGTAAAGCGTAGGAGGTGACTTTTCCCACGCCCAGTGAAGTAACTTATGTCTACATACGTTAGAATACTTTCCCCCTCAGTGATTGGCTCATTCTGACCAACAGAGCGGTGTCGTGTTTTGGTTTCCATAGCAACAGTTGTTTTTCCTATGTCAGATGTTCCATCATCTGTTTGCCTTGGCTTTGGGTTCAAGTCAATGTGGGTCTGCAGCCCCTCCACCTTAACGTGGGGGAGGGGTTTAAGAACCCAAATGATCCTGGAGCTCTGTTGTCGGGGGCTTCGTGCCCCTGGTAGGGTCTCCCAGGGCAAACAGGTCCTAGGTGACGGGTCAGACAAAGAGCGGTTCAGAAGCCCCTTATGAGAGACCAACAGGCCCGGTTAGAACCATGAGGCCGTCCTTCTGTGGACCCACCACCTGCAGGGGGCGCTATAGGGGCTGGTGCAGCTCCAACAGCTGCCCCCACGACCTGGCAACGGACAAGTGGAAGAAGATGGATGGATGGGTCTGCAGATGACGTCACTGTAAATGTGGGTCTGCAGATGACGTCACTGTAAATGTGGGTGTGCAGATGACGTCACTGTAAATGTGGGTGTGCAGATGACGTCCTGGACTGTAAACTATTTGTACCGCTTTAAATCAGGTCTGCTAACACTACTGACGTAGCCTAATGGAGGACCTGGGCATTGCGGTTTGATCTTCAGTCCGGTATTTGTTGGTTTGCGTTTGTGTTCACGGATGTGTCACGTGTGGGCCTGCGCAGCTGCGTGCGCATCTCCGCATGCGCATGCACAGACGCATTTCGCCAGAGTCTCAGATGGATTGACCCATCATTCTGGTTTGCATGTTGCTCGAGGTCTCCTCCTTGTTGTAATCACAAGTTAAACTGGGTGATCGACATTCTTGCTTGCACTATGATCATGTATGTTCGTAAAAAAAGAACCAAACAAAAGCAGCTGTTCCTGGGCCTGTTGGAGCGGAATGCCACACTGAAGCAGCACATGCACTCTTTATGTGATGTATGCTCTCTGTGTTTGTTGTTTTAAAGAGTCAAACTGTAACTGTTGGAGCGGAATGCCACACTGAAGCAGCACATGCACTCTTTATGTGATGTATGCTCTCTGTGTTTGTTGTTTTAAAGAGTCAAACTGTAACTGTTGGAGCGGAATGCCACACTGAAGCAGCACATGCACTCTTTATGTGATGTATGCTCTCTGTGTTTGCTTGTTTTAAAGAGTCAAACTGTAACTGTTGGAGTGTGTCGCTGACAAACCTGGGATTTAACGGATTTCTCCGGAGAGCTCTGGAATGTGATAAAGGAGCGGTTACGGACACGCTTCAGTGCGCGCGCTTGCACGAGTGCGTGTCGGGAGCGCGCTCCTGTTTAGTCGCTCAGCTGAACTCTCTCTCTCCTGCTCCTCCTCGTGCGTTATGTTCCTCTGTAGCATGTGTGTACGTGCGCGCGCGCGGCCCAGAGGTGTGTCATTATGCGCGCGCGCGGGGAGTGGCGCAAGCTTTGGGCATGAGGCAGCGCGCGGGGCGGGCCGGAGCGCACTGTTCCCGGGAGCTGATGGCGTACGCGTTGTACTGGATGGTCCTCGTGAGTATTTGGCACTTTCTTTTTAGCACACATTGGCCTGATTTGGCACCTTTACGCATGCACGTGCAAATCCTGTAGGAACTATCGTAGCTGAGCGCGCGCAGAGTCCGGTTAGCTCGTGTGTGGGTGGTTTAGTGGGAATGAACGTGCGTCTCTCTGCAGGAGTTTATCTGACAGGAGGGCGCGTCTGTTTAAACGAGGATTAGCCAGACCATGAAGTGTAGCAGCTAAAGTGGGACCAGTGCACTGCTGGGACATGAGGGGACATGGAGGGGACATGGAGGGGACATGAGGGGACATGAGGGGACATGGAGGGGACATGCAGGGACGGATTTGAGAAAGTAAAGTTTATTATTATTAATACAAACAAAGAGTAAGCGAGTGAATGAAATTGTTAATGGTGTCTCAACTCGTTCTAACACATTCAGCCTCCCAATGCCTGACCAGAGATGAGTTCATCTAGAAGAAACATCTTCAATAGGGCCTTTCACCTTTAACCCTCATCTTAACTGAGCGAATGTTCTCCAGTTTGGTGTCACCCAAATCTAAAAACATCTCGACTGGAGCTCACAGCCGATAGGGCAGAGTAACGCTTCATTTGAACGCTAAGGCCTACGAAACTGATTATAACTTTTTTGTTAGCGTTTTTAATCACATTTTTAAAGTATTTAAGTCGTGTTTTGGTTTGTTTTTTCCCTAATTTTTGTTACATTTTTGTTGTGTTTTTGTCGTCTTTTTACGTTTTTGTCACTTTTTTGTTGTTCTGTTGTGGCTTTTTCATCATTTTTCGGGCATGTTTTTTTTGTATCTCCATCCCTGCTTTTGTCGCTGTTTTGACGCTCTGTTCAGGAAACGTTTGGATTCGGGTAAAGCCAAACAGGAGAAAATGTGCTCGGTTCGGGTGGGGGTTAAGAGTTATAAAAGATGCAGGGCTTTGTCACATTTTCGTGAGGCACTCAGACCGAGGCAAATTGATTACGCAACGCGCTAGGCTGTGAAATGTTCCTCACAGAAGAATCAGAAAACCTTCAGTTCGGCCAAAGTAATCAAGTCTAACAATGGACCGCATCCTGTCCCACAATCCCACTGAACCTTTAATGATTCCACCTGTGTGTGTGTGTGTGTGTGTGTGTTTGTGTTTGTGTGTGTGTGTGTTTGTGTGTGTGTGTGTTTGTGCGTGTGTGTGTGTGTGTGTGTTTGTGTTTGTGCGTGTTTGTGTGTGTGTGTGTGTCTGCATGTGTGTGTTTGTGTTTGTGCGTGTTTGTGTGTGTGTGTGTGTGTTTGTGTTTGTGCGTGTTTGTGTGTGTGTGTGTGTCTGCATGTGTGTGTTTGTGTGTGTTTGTGCGTGTTTGTGTGTGTGTGTGTGTCTGCATGTGTGTGTTTGTGTGTGTTTGTGCATGTGTTTGTGCGTGTGTGCGTGTTTGTGCTTGTGTTTGTGCGTGTGTGTGTGTGTGTGTGTGTGTCTGCATGTTTGTTTGTGTGTGTTTGTGCGTGTGTGTGTGTGTGTGTTTGCGTGTGTGTGTGTGTGTTTGTGCGTGTTTGTGTGTGTGTGTGTCTGCATGTTTGTGTTTGTGCATGTGTTTGTGCGTGTTTGTGTGTGCGTGTGTGTGTGTGCGTGTTTGTGTTTGTGCGCGTGTGCGTGTTTGTGTTTGTGCGTGTTTGTGTGTGTGTGTGTGTGTCTGCATGTTTGTTTGTGTGTGTGTGTGTGTGTCTGCATGTTTGTTTGTGTGTGTGTGTTTGTGTGCGTGTGCATGTGTGTGTGTGCTTGCACGTGCAGCACGGAGGGGCCATGCCGGACGGACACCTGCCCAGTCGCTTCGCCGCCTTCTGCCCCAGCGCTGTGTCCCAGGACCTGAAGGTAACGGCCCACATGTCGGCCTGGGGGGTGGGGGGGTGGGGGGGGGGGGGGGAGTTCTACTGGTTTTATCTTCCTGATCCCAGTAGAACCTGATGCCATACCTGTCCCGGGCCAATGTGAGACGCTGCCCACCTCTGACATACCCAGAGCTTTTTGGAAAAAACGTAGAAAAAATGTGTGACAATTCTGATGTCTCCGTGTTTTTTGGGTTCAAAGGTCAATAAATCAGATACTGAAACGTCCCGGGATAGTGCGGAGTCTAACGTGGAGATGGAGTGTGAGGAACATTGAGGAGAGAGCCCGAGTATTTGGTCCGTATCTCGGTGTTTTGGTGCAACTCAAGTCACGCGTGTGAAGTGGGACGGTGCTGTGTCTGAGCCTTTGTATGTTTGTAATGTTCGACAAGCAGGAATTGTTCTTTTGAATGTGTGTATCGATGAACTGTCCTCAAAGGGGACGGTCTGGTGATAATCGGCCCATACAGTGCAGGGGCGCAACAGTTGTTAAAGATCTGTTCTGAACGTGGCACAGATCACATTAAGAATAATCTCATACAATCATCATATTGCTCTTTAAGAAGCAGACGGGATGAAGATGTGACCTCCCTGTTTTGGCCCGGGGTGAGAAGACTCTTCTGCTGGGGGGTCAGATATCTTGGCGTGATGATGGAGACGTTCAAAGACAATATTGCGTGGGGGTCAGGCAGTGCTCTGGGGCCCCTTACAGCCGGGGGCCCCTTCAGCGTCCCTGCCCTGAATAACAGAGAACAGCCCCTGCCTTGTTATATTAATGTCATCATCCTCTACTGAGTTCAGTGCCTGGACGTGTTCAGAATGTGACCGGCTGAATATTGATTTTGAAACATAAATCTTAAAACTAATTGCAATTAGGGAAGAAAGGATGTGCTTGTTACGAGTGTTTGTCTCCCTCTGTGGGTCACTCTCAGTACTGCTCCTGATGGGATATGTGTCTTCTTTGGTTCTGGCTCCTGAAGGCCTCTTCGTTTTACACTGATCTCAGAAAAATGTATTTTTTTTTGCATAAAAAAGCCCATAATGCACCTTTAACCACCTGACGCTGTGGGACAGGGAGATGGAGAGGCACAGGGTGTGTCCACATAGTGATATGGTTTATAGACCGTGTTTGCTTTGCAGGGCCATGTGGTTGTAAACTTTATCAGCACAGTTTCACTTCCTACTTACGACGCCTAACTGTTCAGTGTCTCACCGGTCTCAGACGCGTCCGCGCTCTCCGTCCTCTGGCCTCTTGTCTATTAAAAAAGGCAGTGTCTTCTCTACATGTGTTTATCAGCCATACGGCGCACGGGGGGAGACTGAGCCGTACTGGGGTCACAGGGGTCACTGGGGTCACTGCAAGGTCAAATACGCTCAGACTTTGTACTGCATAAACACGTCTAAGGTGAGCCGTACTTTATTGTCCCCATATGGAAATGTGTCCTCTACAGCTGACCCATCCTTTAACCCGTCAGGAGCAGAGGGCGGAGATGGAGCCAGGCTGATGGTCATAATCACCTATTGTGCATGTTTTTGGTTGATGGAGGAAAAACCCAGTCTGATGCAGCTCGCTGTGTTATTAATTAGTAATACATGAATTATGAGCAAACATCAGCTTATTCCAAAAACAATTGTCTGAGTTTGTGGCCACAGAGTTGTTATTTATTTCAAACTTAGTACAATAGTTGCCTGATGAAAAGCTTTAAACATGTGGATGATGTAAAAGCATATTATATTATATCAAAGTCAAGCCAAATTAATATTGATCCTATCATAAAAGGCTTTGTTTGTTTCGGCCCCGACCAACACTACGTTTACATTTTGGTTTTGACAGCCCTGGATTGAACACACAAAACGTTTATAAAGCCTTTATCATCTGCACTTTTTACTGCACAAAGTAGAAACAAGTGAAATATTCTTGAATGAAGCAAAACTGTCCTTAAAAAGAGTAACTCATTTCAACAAATCTGTCCCTGAGCAAACAAAGGACAAATGTACTTATTTCGAGGAAATGTCACTCATTTCTTGACTTTTTGCGGTGTCCATATTTTACTCATCCATCCATCTTCTTCCACTTGTCCGTTGCCGGGTCATGGGGGCAGCTGTTGGAGCTGCTCCAGCCCCTATGGCTCCTCCTGCAGGTGGTGGGTCCACAGAAGGACGGCCTCATGGTTCTAACCGGGCCTGTTGGTCTCTCATAAGGGGCTTCTGAACCGCTCTTTGTCTGACCCGTCACCTAGGACCTGTTTGCCCTGGGAGACCCTACCAGGGGCACGAAGCCCCCGACAACAGAGCTCCAGGATCATTCAGGCTCAAACTTTATTTATTGTTTAAATGTAATAAAATATTATAACTTAACTGGTGCTTTCTTATTCAGTTCATGAGGGGAAAGTCATGTAGTCCGTGATATTGACCAATCATTATATGTAGTGTCTGTGTATGTGCACAAGGTGATCAAACCAAAAATGAAATATATTTATAAATGTTGATATTTTGGAGGCTTTGGTTTTCGATCATCTGGATGAAGAATCTGCCACATGTGACTAGAGGTGAAGCCCCCACTGCACTGCCCCTGACCTGGCCACGTTTAGTGTCTGCAAGTTTAAACATTTTAGATTTTGATTAGTCGATTCATTTGTCAATCAATTTAAATGATTGTTCTCTCGCCCTTGTTGTGGAGCGGGGGGTGGGGAGTGAGGGTTGAGAGCACAAGGAGAGAAGGGAAGGGAGGGAGTTCAGCTTGGTGGATAAAACTGTTCTTCAGTCGACTGCAGCTGGCTCCTCCTTGAAGACATTACTTTGAAGAGACTGTGTAATGGTTGTGTGTAGGGTCCCCTTTGGATTCTCTCTATAGTCCCTCTGTATAAGAACCACACAGTGATGGAGCTGGTCAGGATGCTCTCTATAGTCCCTCTGTAGAAGAACCACACAGTGATGGAGCTGGTCAGGATGCTCTCTATAGTCCCTCTGTAGAAGAACCACACAGTGATGGAGCTGGTCAGGATGTTCTCTATAGTCCCTCTGTAGAAGAACCACACAGTGATGGAGCTGGTCAGGATGCTCTCTATAGTCCCTCTGTAGAAGAACCACACAGTGATGGAGCTGGTCAGGATGCTCTCTATAGTCCCTATGTAGAAGTTGCACATAACAGAAGCTGGGACTCTTGCTCTTCTTAACTTGCGGAGAAAGTAGAGATGCTGATTACTTTTCTTGACCAGAGATGTAGTGTGCATGGTCCAGGAAAGGTTCTCTGTGATGTGCACACCCAGGAACTTGGTGCTGGTCACCCTCTCCACTGCAGCACCATTGATTGTTAGAGGAGCATGCTGGACCCGCGCTCTTCGAAAGTCCACAACAATCTCTTTTGTCTTCTCCACATTTAGAGAGAGGTTGTTCTGTGTGCACCACATGGCCAGACTGCTCACCTCACTCCTGTAGTTTGACTCGTCTCTGTTGTTGATGAGACCCACCACTGTTGTGTCGTCTGCAAACTTGATGAAGAGGTTTGAGTCGTACTTTGGAGCGCAGTCATGGGTTAGCAGAGTGAACAGGAGGGGGCTCAGCACACAGCCTTGGGGAGCTCCCGTGTTCAGTGTGATGGTTCTGGAGGACTTTCCGCCGACACGTACAGCCTGTGGTCTCCCCGTCAGAAGGTCCAGCAGCCAGTTGCACAGTGATGTGTTGATCCCCAGGTGGAGCAGTTTGTGTATTAGCTGCTGTGGGATTATAGTGTTGAATGCTGAGCTAAAGTCTAAAAACAGCATTCTAACGTAAGAGTCCTTTGTTTCAAGGTGAGTGAGGGCTGAATGAAGTGCAGTGGAGATGGCATCTTCAGTTGAGCGATTGGACCGGTAAGCAAACTGGTATGGGTCCAGGGTGGGAGGGAGAACAGACTTGATATGTTCCATGACGAGCCGCTCGAAGCACTTCATAAGAATTGGAGTGAGTGCTACTGGGCGGTGTCATTAAAGCAGGAGGGTGGTGACTTCTTTGGCCCCGGAATGATGGTGGTCGCTTTGAGGCCCCATCTGTTTAATATACAGAATATAATTAGAATATCATGAAAAAGTTCATTTACTTCTGTAATTCAACTTAAAATGTGAAACTAATACACATTTATTTGAGCAGAATGCTCGAATAAACAATTAAATGAATAAATAAATAAAATAAATGTGAAACTAATATATGACTCATGATGTGCGTGTGTGCGTGTGTGTGTGTAGTATATTATAGAGAGAGTTGTTTAATCACCCCAACGTAAATGGGCGATTACAGGTGAAAACTGTATTGGCTTTTTATGCATGAAATGCCATAGACATATCTCTGTAGTTAGCACTTGTGCTTCACAGCACGGTCCCGGGATGGTAGTGATGGGATTTTCTTTTCTGGAGCCGAGTCTTTGGGATCTGTTCATTTCAAAGAGGAATCTATCTATCTAAGATACAATTGATGAAAGGCACTTTTTTTTATTTAAATCTAAAATGACAATGGGACTGATATTTATGTGAATAAAATTGTGCACTACAACTTCTAAAAAGAGGCTGTAACTGTTTTTAGTGCCTTTAGCTTTGACTTTAGCCCAAATAGCTTTGACTAGTGTGGCCTGCTCTGTTGTTGGACTGATTCTTGTGTTCGGGGAAGTTCTGGGTCAAATTGACTGAAAACAATATCCGGCTCTTTTCACTTAAAGAGCCGCCGTCATAAACGCCACATCTCTAGCGGACGGGGCCTGTTTTTTTCCCTTTATTTAACCAGAAAAGTCCCTCTGAAATTAGGAATCTCTTTTTCAGGGAAGCCCTGGCTCCAGAGGCGAAGCTATTGTACATATTTTAGTACTCTGGTTTTCCCAACCAGAAAACCAGAGTACCTGGAGGAAACCTATGCAAACACGTGGAGAACATGCAAACTGCACATAGAAAGGCCCTGTCCAGGTTGGAATCGAACTCGGGACCTTCTTTGGTTGGCTCCATACAACATGGACCTCACCGCCTGCAAACCTCAACTCCACGTCACTGGTAGTAGTAGTACTAGCAGTAGCTGTAACTAAAGTATTATAGTATTACCTGTAGCTGCAGTAAAGCGCATCAGATTGGAATTTCCTCGAGCCTGTTCCACTGGATCGGCAGCTCTCCCGCCCGGAGCATCTGGGTCTCACCTGTTCAGGCCCCGCCCCCTCAGGTGTGTCATCCCGAGGCCCCGCCCCCTCAGGTGTGTCCATCTGTGCATTAGCGTTAGTCATGTGGCATGTTTGGTTAAAGAGTTGTCCAACAAACCGAAAACTATTAAAGGATCAACACGCCTCATTATTAACCACGAAACACTCCCTCCTCCTGACCACACCCACCACACCTGCACCACAGGAATCCCCCCCCCCTCCCTCTCCGCCATGATGGATGCAGTCCGGCAGCAATATACATGGATTACGTATGTTGTTAACGTGTGTTGTTAACGCGTGTTGTTTACGTGTGATGTTAACGTATGATGTTAACGCGTGTTGTTAACGCGTGTTGTTAACGCGTGTTGCTAACGCGTGTTGTTAACGCGTGTTGTTAACGCGTGTTGTTTACGCGTGTTGTTTACGCGTGTTGTTAACGCGTGTTGTTAACGCGTGTTGCTAACGCGTGTTGCTAACGCGTGTTGTTAACGCGTGTTGTTAACGCGTGTTGTTTACGCGTGTTGCTAACGCGTGTTGTTAACGCGTGTTGTTAACGCGGTAGTAGTGGAGGTTCTTGCTATTCCGCACTGTTTCACCGTCTGGAAGTCACTGCTGCGTTAAAAACTGCACCTCAATACCTCAGACGATAGACATGGAAAACTTAGGAACAATTGGATACAGTTTTTTTAGATTACTGAAATGGACGCAGCATTAAAGAGCGTCTGATCTGTCAAAACACGTTGGAAATCTCGTAACAATGTAGTGTTTACGAAACACACACTTTATTACTTTGTCATTTTGGTCAACAAGTGTCTTCTAAATGTAATGTAATTACAACACACTAAAACACATGTGAAGAAAGTGACTGTTGCCAGTACAACGCTGTTTTCACCAGCTGGAGGCACGTGGAGCCTCGTCCTGGACCCACAGCAGAAAGGCTTTTAAACTCCTGCATCGTGTAGTGACTTACACCGAATACAAGGTCATTTACTATGTCCATGTATGTCCATGTATGTGCATGTATGTGCATGTGTGTGCATGTGTCTGCATGTGTGTGCATGTGTGTGCATGTACGTGCATGTACGTCCATGCGTGTGCATGCGTGTGCATGCGTGTGCATGTGTGTGCATGTGTGTACATGTATGTGCATGGAGGTAACTGGTCCAGGTCTCTGTGCCATTCCGCTGCAGGGCGCTCGTATGGGTCGATGTTTTGTGCTTGGTATGAGCTTGGTCCTGCAAGGTCCATTTTCTTTCTCTTATCTCTTTGCATGGCTTTACTTTCTTCCTTTTTTTTGTCGTATTCGTAGATCCGTCTCTGTCTCACCGAAAACGTAAATGCATAACATTTAAAGTTCTCTGGAATATGAAGAATGCGTAAAGTTCTGGGGGCGTGACTCCTCATTCTCAATAGGAAAATTACATTGAGCCAGCTAATGCTAACAGCTATAGGAAAATGGCATTGAGCAGGCTAATGCTAACGGCTATAGGAAAATGACATTGAGCAGGTTAATGCTAGCCTGGTTTTACCATACCCTCGTACTTGTTTCGTACAGAGGGTCTGGACTTTCTCAATTGAGCTCCGTTTACAAGTGGGAGGGGTGAACTCTGTTTAAAGTTTGAAACGATTGGGTCTGATTTTACCCAATCGCTAGCGTTTGGTTGTGAAGTAATGCGCCCGGCCGAGTCAAGCTATGCTTGACGTCACCTACAACACCCGCCTCCCCCGCTCGCTGAATGGTAGGATGAAATTCAACCGATTGAATCGCAGCCATTGAGATCAAACCCAGACGTACATGCAGGGAAAAATATTTGACCGGAGTTTACGTATGGCAAAGGCCAGGCTAGGTTAATGCTAACAGCTATAGGAAAATGACATTGAGCAGGTTGATGCTAATGGCTATAGGAAAATGACATTGAGCAGGTTAATGCTAATGGCTATAGGAAAATTACATTGAGCAGGCTAATGCTAACGGCTATAGGAAAATTACATTGAGCAGGTTGATGCTAACGGCTATAGGAAAATGACATTGAGCAGGTTAATGCTAATTGCTATAGGAAAATGACATTGAGCAGGTTAATGCTAACGGCTATAGGAAAATGACATTGGGCAGGTTAATGCTAACGGCTATAGGAAAATGACATTGAGCAGGTTAATGCTAACGGCTATAGGAAAATGACATTGGGCAGGTTAATGCTAACGGCTATAGGAAAATGCCATTGGGCAGGTTAATGCTAACGGCTATAGGAAAATGACATTGAGCAGGTTGATGCTAACGGCTATAGGAAAATGACATTGAGCAGGTTAATGCTAACGGCTATAGGAAAATGACATTGAGCAGGTTAATGCTAACGGCTATAGGAAAATCGTATCGTCATATTGAAGGCTATGACCAAAAGGGTCACGTCACCACTGATGCAGTGGTTTTGTTCAAGTTCTATCATTAGTTGCACATCTCCACTGGGGGGTGCTATTGCTGTCTTCATCTGTATCTGAACTTGGAGCACTCTGACCATCTCCGAGTTCAGTTTACATGTTGGAATTACCACTTTGAGCGAAAAATCAAAATGCAGATATCTCACTTTAATTCCACCTTAAATCTTTTGTCTCAAAGTAGGTTTATTTTATTTTTTGCTGTTTTTTTTCTCCGTGTTATAGATGTTTTGCACATCTTCCAAACACTATTCCTTGTAGACTAGTGGTTCTCAACCAGTTTTTTAAAGCCCAAAAATCATAATTTAACGCCCCTAATGAAACAAATCTACACGTTTGTTTCTTCTAAAGATTTGTAAACATCACATTTAACAGAGGAATAAGAGAAAATTACATTCAGAAAGAACTTGGACATAACAAGTGACTTCTGGGAATAAAAAAATTGTGTCAATCTGACAGAAAGTGGCAGCAATGAAAGGTGTTTTTGAGTATTTGTGAGTAAACACTTTATTTTCAAAGACATTTAAATGTGACACCTGCTCCAATCAAACGTTTAAGGACATTATTCACAAAGCTCCTCCATTCCCCGCTGAAGCCCCTGTGACCCCCTGCTGGCTGAGAGAGGAACTGCTGGAGCATTGTTGACATTCTTGAGAGAGGTGTGAGTGTGTGCGGTGTTTTCACACAAAGGACCATTATCTTTGGCATGTTCTCGGCCCAGCCCAGGTGTGACCCTGGTCCGGGGAGTTTCTCAAGTCTGTGAGTAAAAGTACTGCGCTACGATGCACCGCGGAGCTAAAATCTGATCATATGCATCATATTAAAGTGACAAAATACAAGTTTTAATCTATATTTCTTAAGATTAAAGCTCCGTGGCACGTGTCGTGTGTGTGTGTGTGACGTGTACGGTTTGGTACCGTTACATCATACATGTACATACCATCATACATGTACATACCAGTACTGTAGCGATACTTGGTTTTCAATACCGATACCTGGGCGATACTTTTTCTGATGCCTATATTCAAATATTTATCATCTAGAACCAGAAAACAGGACAATAACGCGTGGAAGATCCGCACACGTGCAATACTGGGCTCATCTCAAATCAGGAAATGTGTGACAAATGGGGAATCACTGTGGGGAAAAGTGGGAAATAGAATTGAAATTTGAATTTCACTTTTGCAAAAATAAGAATATACGATTGGCTACGGCTAAATGGAGACGGCCAATCGTAAACCACACCTCTCCTACGAGAAAATGACTTGGTGGTCCCCAGATATTTAGCCAGGCTAGACGCTAATGGGGACTAAATAAACATAAACATACTGGTATTGTTTGGTGGTACGCAGCCCTGTACACGAGACAGGAAGAGTCTGGAACCACTACGATAGAAAGTTTTAAAGCCATAATGAGATATTATTGAGACAGCTTCCACATGTTGAGAAAAGTGCAGAAGCCTGTGTGCACTCTTTCTGTACCCGTCCCTTTAAATCCTGCCTCTGCCACGTTCCCCCTAACCACGCCCATGTCCTCACAAACCCCGCCCCCTGTGTAAAGCCCGCCCCCTCCTGCCCCGTGTTGGACAGGGAGCTCCTCAGTGACTTTTCTCTGAACACACCGAGCCGGGACCGTTGAACCCTCAGCCTGTCGTCCACGTCCTCTTGGTCTGGACTTCTTAGAACCTGGCTTCGCTCTCGTCTCTCTCGGGCCCTCGCTGGGGGATCTTCTGGTGCAGGAGGACATCATGGGGCAGATTCTGAGCTGGATCAGGGGCACGTCTCCGCGGGACGAACCCGGGCTGAGGGACGTGTCCGTGGAGGAGCAAGTGAGTCTCGAACCGGGACTAACCCCGGGACTGTCACGTGTGTTTGTTTTCAATCTCTGCCCCTGCTTTGCTCCTGCTCCACTTTCCCTTGGCTTTGCTCCAGACCAGTGGAATGTGCTCAGACAGGGCAGTGTCTGTGTCTGTGTGTACACGCAGTACACGCAGTAACAGTACTACGGTGTACTGCAGTAATGCTCCTTGTGCCGTGCTGGTTTTTATTGGTGTGATTGCGTGTGAGGAGTTTAAGGAGTCTCGCCCAAACGGCATTCTCCTGAGATAATGTGCAGCTGGGCGTGGGGCGTGCAGACATTACACAGGCGGCGAGCACGCAGTACACAAGTACACGCAGTAAAGTACACGCAGTAATGGCAGCAGTAGGAGTACTTGTATCCTCTGCCGCACAGTGATCAGCTCTATATTTGAAAGGTTTCTGAACTGTGAACTGTCGCTGACTTTTTCTCCTCCGGTGTGAACCTCTGGCCCTGAGAGTGTCGTCATCGTGCCCTTGTGCAAGACACTCCTGAGCCACGCCCCCTGCATTCTTTATGGTTCTGGACGACAAATCTTTCCGTATGTATCGGAAAAAGTAGCGTTTAAAGTATTGCTCAGGTACCGGTGTGGATTTAGACACATTCTGATGTCAGGTCAGTAAAACCAGAACTGATGACCCGTTGAGATAACATTCCACTTTTTAATCTGGCCACGTTCTCTGAAAATCATGACATTCTGGATCTGTTATGCAAATACTTCATCACAAATATCCAACATTCATTCAACTATGTTTTTACGGTCCAATTTTTGCCTAAATGATCAAATTTGCTTTCAAATATCCATATTATATCTGCTTAAAGTAATCTTTAGGAATGATAAATTAAATCATTGCACATGTTTTGGAGCATTAAATTAGCATTAAACAGCTAACACCCACATGAACCCTGACCCACACTCTTTGATCAAACGCACAATATTCGTCTTAACTTTCCGGATTAGAATGTTTTGTGACTCTGTGTCAACGCTGCGATGATGGTCTTTGGTCTAAATTTCGTTATTTTTCTGTCCCTCTAGAGAAATAAACCCAACGTGTTAATATTACAGTAACACTGTAATATTAATATTAATATTACAGTGTTACTGTAATATTAATATTAATATTAATATTACAGTGTTACTGTAATATAATATTACAGTAACACTGTAATATTAATATTAATATTACAGTGTTACTGTAATATTAATATTAATATTAATATTACAGTAACACTGTAATATTAATATTAATATTAATATTAATATTACAGTAACACTGTAAAGGCTTGGGTGAAGGGCCACGGCTCGGTGGTTCCCCACACCTTTATTTATGATTAAAACAGTAACATAATAACATAATAAGAACATGAAATAAAAGGATCATCCCGGACACCCCGCTGTGATGTGAACTACAGTAAGTTACTGCACCACTCAACCATTTCCCAGAATCCTTTGTGAATGACAGTGTAATACTGTTGACGTTACAGTAAACGAGTGTTTCCCACTGAGAACACAAGGATTATCTTATCTTATCTTACAATAGGGTGGACTGGGACTGGGAGTGAGGGGTGGGTGATTGACACCACCCTTCCTGTCTGCCCCAACGGGACAGTAGTTTAAGCCTTTATTCTTATTCAGGGCAGAGATGGACTTCAAACAGAAACGACACTCACTTCTACTATTCAAGCGGACGCTGTCGTTCTCTGGTTTTTAATCCTGTCTTCGACTTTAGTTTGAGTTTTTAGGGGTCGACACACACACGTACAGGTTTTAGTTTTAGTTTGAGTTTTTAGGGGTCGGCCCACACACGTACAGGTTTTAGTTTTAGTTTGAGTTTTTAGGGGTCGACCCACACACGTACAGGTTTTAGTTTTAGTTTAAGTTTTTAGGGGTCGACACACACACGTACAGGTTTTAGTTTTAGTTTTTAGGGGTCGACCCACACACGTACAGGTTTTAGTTTTAGTTTTAGTTTTTAGGGGTCGACACACACACGTACAGGTTTTAGTTTGAGTTTTTAGGAGTCGGCCCACACACGTACAGGTTTTAGTTTTAGTTTTTAGGGGTCGACCCACACACGTACAGGTTTTAGTTTTAGTTTGAGTTTTTAGGAGTCGGCCCACACACGTACAGGTTTTAGTTTTAGTTTGAGTTTTTAGGGGTCGACACACACACGTACAGGTTTTAGTTTTAGTTTAAGTTTTTAGGGGTCGACACACACACGTACAGGTTTTAGTTTTAGTTTAAGTTTTTAGGGGTCGACACACACACGTACAGGTTTTAGTTTTAGTTTGAGTTTTTAGGGGTCGGCCCACACACGTACAGGTTTTAGTTTTAGTTTGAGTTTTTAGGGGTCGACCCACACACGTACAGGTTTTAGTTTTTTAGTTTTAGTTTAAGTTTTTAGGGGTCGACACACACACGTACAGGTTTTAGTTTTAGTTTTTAGGGGTCGACCCACACACGTACAGGTTTTAGTTTTAGTTTTAGTTTTTAGGGGTCGACACACACACGTACAGGTTTTAGTTTTAGTTTGAGTTTTTAGGAGTCGGCCCACACACGTACAGGTTTTAGTTTTAGTTTTTAGGGGTCGACCCACACACGTACAGGTTTTAGTTTTAGTTTGAGTTTTTAGGAGTCGGCCCACACACGTACAGGTTTTAGTTTTAGTTTGAGTTTTTAGGGGTCGACACACACACGTACAGGTTTTAGTTTTAGTTTAAGTTTTTAGGGGTCGACACACACACGTACAGGTTTTAGTTTTAGTTTAAGTTTTTAGGGGTCGACACACACACGTACAGGTTTTAGTTTTAGTTTTTAGGGGTCGACCCACACACGTACAGGTTTTAGTTTTAGTTTGAGTTTTTAGGGGTCGACACACACACGTACAGGTTTTAGTTTTAGTTTAAGTTTTTAGGGGTCGACACACACACGTACAGGTTTTAGTTTTAGTTTGAGTTTTTAGGGGTCGACCCACACACGTACAGGTTTTAGTTTTAGTTTGAGTTTTTAGGGGTCGACACACACACGTACAGGTTTTAGTTTTAGTTTTTAGGGGTCGACACACACACGTACAGGTTTTAGTTTTAGTTTGAGTTTTTAGGAGTCGGCCCACACACGTACAGGTTTTAGTTTTAGTTTTAGTTTTTAGGGGTCGACACACACACGTACAGGTTTTAGTTTTAGTTTGAGTTTTTAGGGGTCGACACACACACGTACAGGTTTTAGTTTGAGTTTTTAGGAGTCGGCACACACACGTACAGGTTTTAGTTTTAGTTTGAGTTTTTAGGAGTCGGCCCACACACGTACAGGTTTTAGTTTTAGTTTGAGTTTTTAGGGGTTGACACACACACGTACAGGTTTTAGTTTTAGTTTGAGTTTTTAGGGGTCGACCCACACACGTACAGGTTTTAGTTTTAGTTTGAGTTTTTAGGAGTCGGCACACACACGTACAGGTTTTAGTTTGAGTTTTTAGGGGTCGACACACACACGTACAGGTTTTAGTTTTAGTTTTTAGGGGTCGACACACACACGTACAGGTTTTAGTTTTAGTTTGAGTTTTTAGGGGTCGACACACACACGTACAGGTTTTAGTTTTAGTTTGAGTTTTTAGGGGTCGACACACACACGTACAGGTTTTAGTTTTAGTGTGAGTGTCAGAAACACGCCCAGGCCTGCAGTGGGTGTGTTATCAGTGCTGACAGTGGGAAAAGGTTCAATATCTCGGACTTTGGACGTGTCTCAGGTATTTACCAAGTGTTAACTCAGTCAGCCGCGAGTACTGCAGTGATGTCTGTGTGAAATATGCAGTAAATATACTCAGGAGAACTGCAGTGCACGGGCTGTACTCCTCACGCAGTACTAGTGATACACGTTATGGTTAAATCCAGTGTACTTGTACACATACAAGTACAGGGAGTATGTAGTAGTGCAGTTTGGTTGGTCTTTGTATAAAATGACATGAAAGCGACTGATATGGAGCAGTACTCTGGTGTAGTACTGCGTAGCTGCAGTACTCCTTGTATTTTTGGAGCAGAGGATAAAGACAGGAAATGCTCAGAGGAAGCTCCGCCCCCTGGGGGTCCAGCCTGGGATGTCAGGCGGAGAGACACGGTTCAGGAAAGAAAAGACGCCACAAACAAACACACATTGCATCGTGTTTTTGGGGAGTGAATTGGACACAACGGCAAAAAAATCAATAAAAAAAGATATAATTTCAAAAAAGTGCAGCAGGTTTCCTGTCTCTCTCTTTTTTTTTTTTAAAGAACGGAGGGAAAATAGATTTGATGCCAGTTCGAATCCGATACAAAGCTGTGTAATGGTGGGCACACTCTCCTGTGGAAACCCTGGGATTCACAAACCTGCCACACTCGTCTATACTCGTCTTCTGCTGAGAGGACCGTGTGTGTTGAGGTCCAGTTACCCAGGTCTGAAGGTCTCTTAAAGGTGTAAAGGACGTTCTCGGGCCCAATGCCTGTGTGGGTGGTTAACATGGTGCCTTCAGTGCTCTCTCAGATATAACTCCTAGTCTGATTGATTGAGTTTTGAATACAAAAAATACAAAAAACTAGCCAAGCAATCCGACTACTACTACTCGCTAACGAGATTAAGTTACTTTATTCCAATTAAAGTCTCTGTGAGTTATTTTCCTGAGGATACATAAACACTTCTGTTCCGTCTCGTGTTCAGCCTGAAGACCACTCGACACAAACAGAGACAGAGTGTGTGAAGCTCGGTGGATGTTGCACTTCCAGAACGCCAAACTGGTTCATTTGTATTTTGGGGATGAATGTACCTAACAAAGTAACTTGTAATCTAACTTAGTTACTTTTAAAATCAAGTAATCAGTAAAGTAACTAAATTACTCTTTAAAGGAGTAATCAGGAATCTGTAATCAGGTTACTTTTTCAAGTAATCTGTGGCAACACTGACAGCAAGCTATCCAAAATCTTAATAACTAACATCAACAAAACACACCCGTGTGTTTAAACCTGGCCTCCATTGTTCATATTTTGTGATGGATTGAATCATAAAAGGCCTTTCTTTATATGAAAACATGAACACCGGCTCTACATGATGTCCTCATAGTGATGTCAGTGATCTACAGCAGGGGTTTCACAGCTCTGAATTAAAGCTGCGTGTCCTGGTGAGCTCAGGAGGAAACCAGCAGGAGTCTCTGGTGGTGGTCCTCTGGAGGTGAGCTCAGGAGGAAACCTGCAGGAGTCTTTGGTGGTGGTCCTCTGGAGGTGAGCTCAGGAGGAAACCTGCAGGAGTCTTTGGTGGTGGTCCTCTGGAGGTGAGCTCAGGAGGAAACCTGCAGGAGCTCTGTGTGTGTGTGGAAGTCAAAGTCTCTGGTGGTGGTCCTCTGGAGGTGAGCTCAGGAGGAAACCAGCAGGAGTCTCTGGTGGTGGTCCTCTGGAGGTGAGCTCAGGAGGAAACCTGCAGGAGTCTTTGGTGGTGGTCCTCTGGAGGTGAGCTCAGGAGGAAACCTGCAGGAGTCTTTGGTGGTGGTCCTCTGGAGGTGAGCTCAGGAGGAAACCTGCAGGAGCTCTGTGTGTGTGTGGAAGTCAAAGTCTCTGGTGGTGGTCCTCTGGAGGTGAGCTCAGGAGGAAACCAGCAGGAGTCTCTGGTGGTGGTCCTCTGGAGGTGAGCTCAGGAGGAAACCTGCAGCAGCTCTGTGTGTGTGTGGAAGTCAAAGTCTCTGGTGGTGGTCCTCTGGAGGTGAGCTCAGGCTGAACTCGGGGGACAGGAATAGCCTGGACATGTGACCTGCTGAAATATCATCTACACGTGAACTCCACACATCACCCGGACGTTTACGTGAGCTATCTATACCACATACATCATCCATCCAAACCAGAACCTGAGAGCAGGACTGCAGTCAGGGCCAACGGATCCGTTTAAATGTGTGCCTTTATTTTGTGACATTAGTTACTAACTTTGAGCCCAAACTCAGTGAATCTGTCAGGAATTATAACAAACCTCCAGATGTAGTGGAGTCCAAGCCTGTGAAGTTCAGACTCACACATGGTCAAACTGTCCGTGTTTAACTGTTATCTTCTTGAGCAATCATTACGAGAACATAAACATGCCACTGTCAATCAGTTGTCTTTCATTTTCATCCTGAGTAGAGATATATGTTGTAGTACTGCATAAGTCTACTTTGGTATTCAAAATGGCCGCCAGAACTATGCATGATGTCATTGCATGTATACCTGACATTTTTTGACTTTTTTTTACGTTAACATTATTTTTGCCCCATAACTGTTCTACTCCAGTGACATTTAAGGACTTTATTTTGGGTAAAATTCCTTTAATGACTTTTTACCTCACAATTAAATATATATTATCTCACAGCGGTTAGCACTTCACAGCTAGAAGGTCCCGGGTTCGATTCCCACCTGCCTTTCTGTGCGGAGTTTGCCTGTTCTCCACATCTGCAGATGGGTCCCATACTGGGTCCTTACGGGGCGCCCCATCCGAGGGTCAAACGCAGAGGACGAATAAAGTACCTTCTTAAAGACTCAAGAAGGTGGGACGGGGGACAAATGGCGGCGCAGAGCAGACGAGGGACAGGTGGTCAGTCTACCTTCAGACTGACTCTTCCTGTCACCATAATTGTGAAAACATTGGGGACAGTTTTGAAAAATGAGGATAGTACCGCTGAGATTAAGGCAGTCCTGGCCGCAGGGGGAAACCTATTGTGCATAATTTAGTTGAAAAACGCAATTTTGCCATTAAAGGAAGTTTCTTGGTTGTTAAAATAAATGATACAATGTAAAAGAAATGAAGTGGAAGGAAAAGGAATACATTCAGAATCAGAATAGTTTCTGTTTCGTGGTTCTAGATGATAAATATTTGATCGGTGTCGTTTACTGCTCTGCAACAATGGGACGGTCCAGGCCTATCTCCATGAACTCCAGAGTGAGAGCAGCGCTGAGGGGCTGTTTGTCCTTTTAAAGGCAAACATCAGAGTGTTGCATACACCAGGCCTGCTCTCGATCATCCAGCTCCAGTTCAATCCCTGCTGGGTCCTCCACCTTATCATCAGCTGTCCCAGGGCCAACAGCGTCCCTGTCATTTTTGGACAGAGCCATGTTTTTGTGTGACGTAATGGTAACACAGATTAGCTCTCTTGTTCATTGTTGAATAAAGTGGTTATTAGTGATGTGAAAAAGCTTCCAAATGTGAGGTCCCAGTGTGTAAAGTTTGGTCTGCTGCTGACGTGCGCTGAGAGCTGTGTCCTGTGGGGGGCGCTGCTCTCACATGTGTAAACCCTGGTCCGGAGTTGGTCTAAGGACAGAGCTCTTTGCTCTGAGTGTGGTCACACGGGTTAGACACATTACTGCAAGTCTACATTTCTTTGAGCAGAATGTCTCAGATCGACTTTATTTATTCCAGAAGTTCAGTGAAAATGCAAAAACTCAAGGACATTCGGTTTAAGGGAGTGCAGATAAAACTGTTCTCAATGTTCAGGTTTTGGGTGGTCCCTTAATATAGAAATCTTCACCTGGAAACAAACAAACAAGAATCTGAGGAATTGTTTAATATGCAACTCCTGGGCTGATTTATTTATCAATTTAACATTTTTACTTTTTACCTCACAATTAAATATATATTCAAATTGGTTCCAAATCTTAAAGGGACTAGACGGAGTTCAAACATGTTAAAATGATGTACCCCCCTAATGTCCTAATGTGTAGAATGAGCCACTCACAAAGGGGTTCATTCGGGTCCGACGTGCCGTCATGCACGAGCTTAACATAGAGACTGCAGTTACGCATAAGACCTGAGGTGGCAGTAGTGAGTACAACATGACCAACTTTAATCTAGTTCCTTTAAAGCTGACCCATTGGGAGATTCTTTTCAAAGAGACTATAATAGTATAAGACCGACAGCATCAGGACTTTCTTCTTTCTTTCCTTTCTTTTATAGACAACAAGTACGGAGAGATGAACAATCCTTGACCCTCAGGATGCAGACCATGTTCTACTCCATTACATACTGTAACTCAGTTTATAGACTCCGACATGGGGGGCCTTTAGAGATTACTGCTATAACTGCATACAAGTATTTCATCACAAGTCTTGAGCAGATTTGCCCCCACAATGGTAAAACTGCAGTAGTGTGGTATTACCCCCCTCCCGGCTCTGCCATCGGCACCACTGTGAACAAACTCACTGAGTCAATGGAGACCATAGTGCAGATGGAATAGTTTTTTACTGTCTTATCGAGTATTGAGGTTTTTTTTTCGTGACTTGGTACCGTTAAATTTTTTTCCGATAACAGCAATTTAAATCAATACTTGGTGTTCGATACCGATACCGATACTGATACCCGAACGATACTTTTTGTCGTCTAGAATCAGAAAACAGAAGAATAATGTGTGGAATATCTGCACATTTACAATAATGGGGGGACATTGTGGCAATAGGGAAATGGAGAAAAAGGGGGAATAAATTGTGTAAAACATAAAAAATGGGAAAAATGGGGGATAATTAAAAATGAGCAAAAAATTGAGAGAACGAGGAAAAAATTTGGTAAAAATAAGAAAAAAAGTGTGGGAAGGAAATGCAAACCTTGGGCAATAAAAAAGGGGAAAAAGAGTATGGGGGGGGGGGGGTCACTTCCTTTAATGTTGTCCCGGGACCAACAGCATCCAGACTTGGCTTTAGATATGGAAGTATTTATTTACTTTCCCCTCTGGGTGTCACATGTGAGTTTGTTGTAGAAGCGCCGCTCCCCCCTCCCCCCTCCCTCTCCCCGCCCCGCCGTCGGTTTGTTTCTTGTTGCCTCTGAATTCCTGAGCGCTGACTGTTGCTGTCACGCCCTGGGCCTGTCGGGGTTAACCCTCTCCTGTCCCGCCTCCTCCAGACCCCCCAGCTCCGCCCCTCTGTGTGTGTCGCAGAGAAAACCTCTAAACATGGGACACTTTACCCAAACCTAAAGCTGTGTCTCTAACTGTGGGGCAACCTGACCAATCACGGGCAGCCTGGGGGGGGGGAGTGGGCGGGTCGTTTTACAGGACTGCACTGTAAAAAAAAGCAACATCTGCAACTTTTCTAACGTTTCATTTCTTCACCTTTGACCTTAAATCTTTTATTCTGTAGATATTTTTCATATTTGATTGTGAGTACCGCCGTACACCAAGGCAAGGAATATGTACACAACACAAACCAAACAAAGGAGAGCCCTTCTCCAGTGCCCTTCTCCAGTGCTAACCCATGTAAAACAATACTGAATACTCCTCCAGTATTGAAATGATGCCATCTCTGCACACGGGGATCGAACCTGGGACCTTCCAGCTGCACGGGGCTAACCGCTGCGCCACCATGCCCCCCCCGACACTACAGCGTTTCATGAACTGAATATACAAACACTGAGCCCTTCTACACTTAGTCACGCTGATCCAAACACATGACCAATCTAAAACTCATTTACATGATTATGTGAAGCATTTGCAACACACACACGCACACACACACACACACACATACACACACACGCACACCACACACGCACACACGCACGCACACACACACACACACACACATACACTCACTATGATTATATATAGACTTATTGATTGTATTTGATTTGGTTATTTTCTTTGTAAACCTTTGCACTTTGACCAAACATAATAGTATTGCATCGTGTGTCATGTTTGTGTTGCAGCTCACGTGTCGTTTAAAAACCTTTGGGGCCGTGACCCCAAAAAGTCTCACGAGCCTCAAAAACATGTCTTATATTATTGACTTTATTCTGAACTCTGATGTTTGACTGAAAACCTGCAGATGAGTTTATGCCTTTAAACCTGCAGATGAGTTTATGCCTTTAAACCTGCAGATGAGTTTATGCCTTTAAACCTGCAGATGAGTTTATGCCTTTAAACCTGCAGATGAGTTTATGCCTTTAAACCTGCAGATGTGTTTATGCTTTTAAACCTGCAGATGAGTTTATGCCTTTAAACCTGCAGATGAGTTTATGCCTTTAAACCTGCAGATGTGTTTATGCCTTTAAACCTGCAGATGAGTTTATACCTTTAAACCTGCAGATGAGTTTATGTCTTTAAACCTGCAGATGAGTTTATGCCTTTAAACCTGCAGATGAGTTTATGCCTTTAAACCTGCAGATGAGTTTATGCCTTTAAACCTGCAGATGAGTTTATGCCTTTAAACCTGCAGATGAGTTTATGCCTTTAAACCTGCAGATGAGTTTATGCCTTTAAACCTGCAGATGAGTTTATGCCTTTAAACCTGCAGATGAGTTTATGCCTTTAAACCTGCAGATGTGTTTATACCTTTAAACCTGCAGATGTGTTTATGCCTTTAAACCTGCAGATGAGTTTATGCCTTTAAACCTGCAGATGAGTTTATGCCTTTAAACCTGCAGATGTGTTTATGCCTTTAAACCTGCAGATGAGTTTATACCTTTAAACCTGCAGATGAGTTTATGTCTTTAAACCTGCAGATGAGTTTATGCCTTTAAACCTGCAGATGTGTTTATGCCTTTAAACCTGCAGATGAGTTTATGCCTTTAAACCTGCAGATGAGTTTATGCCTTTAAACCTGCAGATGAGTTTATACCTTTAAACCTGCAGATGTGTTTATGCCTTTAAACCTGCAGATGAGTTTATGCCTTTAAACCTGCAGATGAGTTTATACCTTTAAACCTGCAGATGTGTTTATGCCTTTAAACCTGCAGATGTTTTTATGCCTTTAAACCTGCAGATGTTTTTATGCCTTTAAACCTGCAGATGAGTTTATGCCTTTAAACCTGCAGATGAGTTTATACCTTTAAACCTGCAGATGTGTTTATGCCTTTAAACCTGCAGATGTTTTTATGCCTTTAAACCTGCAGATGTTTTTATGCCTTTAAACCTGCAGATTTTGTCTGAAACTGCAGTTTTTTTTGTATCTTTTCTTTTGAACGTGTACATTTCCCTCTTAAAGAATGAAATCTCGCATGTGTATTTTTTTACAGTGCAGGAGTGTTGTGCCTCAGCCTCTTCCTGGGTAGGCGTCTCCCCCCCTCCCCCTCCCTCCCCCTGCTTTTGGGCGTGCTCGCTGTGCTCATGCGTGTGAGTGTTGTCATGCGTGTCAGGCGTGTCGGACCTGGCCCAGTCTCTCCTTCTGTCTCCCGTCATTATTTCAACTTTTAGTCTCTGCTTCAGCGCGTTTTCAGCAGACCCAGGCTCATGGTAAGCACTTCCTCCTCCCCCCCCCCGTGCTTCCTGTCAGGACCTGCCTGTGCTGGGGCGGTTACGGGCTGCTCGGGTTAGTTAAGTCGGTTTAAAGCGGGTCAAAGTGAGTTAACTCCCCTTGTTGCTGAAGGCTGTGTTTGTCTGCGTCTCCGCCTGATGCTGAAATCTCACTTTTTCAAAGCACAGCGACAGAACTGGCTCTGAGGAAACAAGTCCTGCTGCCAGAGTACTGCCTGGGCTCAAGTACTAGTATGTAAAGTACTGCAGTAGTGGTAGAAGTCGTGTACTGAAGTTTGGGAACTCTTTTCTGCTGCATTTTCTTTACACAGATATGTGTAATATGGTCACCTTTTCAGCTTTTGGCAGTAGTACTTGAAATATTAGTAGTAGTAGTAGCAGTAGAAGTTGTAGTAGTAGCAGTAGAAGTTGTAGTAGAAGTTGTAGAAGTAGAAGTAGCAGTAAGAGCTGATAAACGTAGCTGCTTTGATGGCACTATTGCAGTGTTTTTCCACAGATGCAAAGAGTTGTTTGGCAAAATCACCCCTAAGCCTAATGCAGTAGAAGTATATGAAGTATTTGATGCATCTGGAGTTGCAGTAGAAGTAGCAGCACCAGACGTTGCAGCAGTAGGCTTCAGTGTTGCTTTTATCTCACAAATAGATAAAAGCAACCTGTCAGTAGCTTTTTGCAGTACACGAGTACTAGTAGAAGTAGCAGTATTGGTAGTAGTTGTGGTAGTAGCTGGATGCAGGGTTTCACAGAGGTTGCAGTAATAAGTGAAGTACATGTCTGACATACTTATCTGCTGCTGCGAGCGAGGAGTTCTGTCTTTGAACAGAGGCTTTTATTTTGGAAAGTCCTTCTGAGGGTTTGTTTTATTCTCAAAAGATCGGTGTGTTTTTATTCTGAAAGGCACGGTGTGTTTTATTCTGAAAGGCACAGTGTATTTTATTCTGAAAGGCACAGTGTGTTTTTATTCTGAAAGGCACAGTGTGTTTTATTCTGAAAGGCACATTGTGTTTTATTCTGAAAGGCACAGTGTGTTTTATTTTGCCTGTTGCCGTGGGACACACACAGAGCTGTAAACAATGTGCTAAAACTTAGAGTGGATTCTAAAAGAGACTGTGCCCTGGAGCAGGACACGTCCTGTCTGAATGCAGTCTACGTCATGTTTAGCAGGGCAGGGGTTTCCAAGGGGGGGGGGGGGGGGGGGGGGGGGGGGGGGGGGGGGGGGGAGCCCGTTTCACCTCTTCTTCATGTGTTTGCAGTTTTATAAACATTCGGTTTGAGTGAATCGGGTCAAATAACAAACAAATCGGGTTTAGTGTTTTCAGATTAAATCAAGACTAGTTCTGCTACTCGTAATGCAATACTCGAGTACAGAGTAACGGACAGAAAGGTCGAGATTCTGATGGAATGGGTTCCTAAACAATCACGATGTGGATGTAACCAGTGTTTTAAACGGCTCTTTTAAATGAACATATCTCAAAGACTCGGCTCCCAATAAAGAGCCATGAATCCTATCTGGAAAACTAATGATATGGAACATACTTTACTTTAGTTTTACTCAAGTACCAGTAATGATACTTCCACATAGCAGTACAAGAGTGTGTGTGATGAAACTACAGTAGTACACTTCAATAGTGACTGCAGTATATTGCTGTACTCCTGCCTCTGACTGAGTGATACCACAGGAGACGGTTGGTTAAAGGGAGGCAGTGTTTGTGTCCCATACTGAGCTCTGAGGGGTGAAAGGTTCAACCAATCACAGGGAAGTGTGAACCTCCAGGAGAAGCAGATGCTTTAGCTGCCTCTAAAGGCCACGCACAGACACCGAGCACTAGAGCTGTGCTCAATATAAATATATATATATATACAGTGGGGCAAAAAAGTATTTGGTCAGTTCCCCATAGACTTCCTATTGGATTTCGGCCAAATACTTTTTTGCAACACTGTGTGTGTGTATATATATATATATATATATATATATATATATATAATATTAGTATGTGACAATACGCGTATCGTATTGAGCCACCTGTATATGTTTGTCTAACCATAGTCTTTAATTAGAAAGTATCACAACATGCTCTCTAACTATTGCAATAAAAGGCCTGAATTACACACTGAGCTTATTCAGCATCATACACAGCTCCATGTTATGCACCTATGAGACGATGCTTTCTCCTTATGGAATATTTCTCTATCGCGATACGTATTGTATCGTGAACTCTGTATACGTTATTGGCAGGACCCAGCATTGGCTCATGTGGGGGACAGTGGCGCACTGAGGGCGGATCGTCTCATGATCGGAAGGTCAGGGGTTCGAATCCCAGCTCCCACAAATACACACTGTTGTTGTGTCCTTGGGCAAGACACTTCACCTCTCCTGCCTCCAGTGTCTGCGTACACTGGTGTGTGAGTGAGAGTGCCTGGGTGAGTGGTTCCTTGCTGTAACGCGCTTTGGGCCTGATGAAGGCAGAAAAGTGCTATATAAGTTGGGACTCTTTGGCTCATTCTGCCTTTTAAGACAAAAAACAATGTTTTAAAAAGCCTTTTCTTGATATTTTCATTTAGCATTTCACTCACGCAGCCTTCTCTCATTTACATATCAAATGCGTGGCCCTAAAACTGTGATATTCATGATTTCAAATGATAACTCGGGTGCCACACGTCCACAAACCGCTAAATGCACATTAGCTGTGATCAAATCCAAATCATGATCTAGGCCAAAGATAATCGTATTTTCCGCCGAATCAGATCAGTGCATTTCTAAGCGCTATTAAAAACAAGTTCGACCAAAGTACAACACAGACAATAAAAACAGAGTGGCACAAAGACTAGACATTGTTTACAGTCACTTCTCCAAACTGGTTCCAGAAGAATCCTCGGTCTGAGGAGACGCAGCCTGATCTGTGAGCTGTGTGACACCAGGTTAGATACAAAGACTCATCCATGGATTTTCAAATCCATCCTGCAGCAGGCTGGGAGGCCAAGGGTTGGTGACATATGATCAGATCAGATTGAGCCAAAGGTCTGAAGTTTGGCCCGGGCTCCTGCAGCCTGTAATAACCTGTAGGCCTCTAATGTGGGGTCTGATACGTCATTTCTCACACAGCGATGCACTGAAGCTGCCTCTGTGACATTTGTTTACAGTCATAGACTTGTATTAACAGACTGTCACTGCTCACGCCTCTCCATCTACATGAAATACTCCAGAATCCATAATGCAGCTCAGTCTCACTCGAGACCAATATCGATGCCATGTTCTGGAGAAATGATTGTAGTAAAATGGTCTCATTTGTTTTAGGCTTAATTGTCCCCGGGGGGAAATATTATTCACATACACAGTGTTTGACACAAGACAGACAGAACAACAGAGAGTATGGAGTACACTCAGCCGGGCCAGACGGGATCAGGCTTACTCCAATTAAATGCTTTGAATTTTCAGCAACAATATTTCTAGTTAGATGCTTATACTGTACTTGGCTCTGACCACTAATATTAGGGTGACCACACGTTCCAATTTCCAAACAAAATGTGTGAATATGCCACAGGGGATCCAAATCTTGACTGTCCTTTCCTACGATAAATGGTAAAAACTGTTAAAGTCTCATGACATCCACTGGATCGAATTGGAGCTTTTTATTGAGATTTCTAATTGGTTTCTACACGGTGTTTGATATTCACATGGGATAAAAACATTTTCAAGTAAAGTGTGTTAATTTCGGGGACTATGCTTCACAGCTGTCCCGGGTAAACTGGGACATCTAGTCACCCTATACAATATAAACCATTTACGGACTGGATTTGGCCCCCACTGTGTTCCTGAACAGTCAGTGCAGTCACATTTAGGTGACAGCATTTCAAAGCACCGTGTTTCAAATGTACCTTTAAAATATCCATCAGTCGAGTACAATTACAGTTGGCTTTGATATCATTTCATTTTGTTGAGAATTTTTAAAGGAAACGGCTTAATAACCCCAACCCAATGCTCACTGATACATGGAAACAAAATTGGACCCGCTATGCTATGCTAAGCTACGCTATAGGAATGAATGGGCCGCTAAGCTCACGTTGGCAACACAAATGCGACAGTTTTTGGCACCTGTATATGTTTGTCTAACCATAGTCTTTAATTAGAAAGTATCAAATGAATATTTAGACTCGATACTACTTTCAGTAATGATTTAGTATGGAGGATTCTTTTTCTGTTTTTTTAGATAATCCTTTATTGATCTCACAATGGAGACATTCCCTTGTTACATTGGGCACTTAATAAGATCACTCAGGGTGCAAAATAGACAGGGAATGTGCAAACAATTGAGTAGTAAAAAAGAGGTATCTTATGTACAATGAGTAAAAGCAGAAATCTTAAGGGGCAGAAATATAAATAATAAGGAAATAAAGAATAAAATAGAAATATAATAAAAATTAGAACAGACTAGAGTGGAACAACAGAGCATGTTCCAAAAATTGACAAAAAGGCGGGAAACTGCTCCCCCGTGAGGCGCCTCCACAGAGCTTCATCAGCCGAAAGCTAAGACTTCTAAAATAAATATAAGAAAAATACTGCATTCTCCTCTGCGTCACGGGAATCAGCCGTGTTTTTAGAAACGGTCAAAGTCTTTGATTGGCGTGTCAAACCTTCTGGAGTCGCCTCACGCCACTAGAGGGCGGTGTCGCAGCAAATATCAACCCCCCCTGCCGTGAGGACCAGAGAGAAGTGCTTTCCTCACCCATTCCTTCCTCAGCGTCGCCGTGGTTACTGCCCACGTTGTGACTGGAAACTATCCACAGCAGTGTGCAGTAACGGTCCCTGAGCTCACCGGTCGGCCCGTTGTTTTTAGAAACATGACTCTGTCTCTTCACTGTGACATTCTGAGCTGCAGTGCCATTACAGTCCGTCAGGGTCCCGGCGAGTGTCAGAGGTTCGTGTTCTGAGTCAATGTGAGGTGTTTTTTTAAATCTGAAATCTCTCCTTTATTTTATCCCCAGCTCTTTCTCAGTCGTGCCGCTTTCACCCCGGGCTTTTCCGATATTTTCTTGTTTTGTTGCACATCTGCTCCACACTCTCGCATTCCTCTGGTTTCTGCAACTGTCAGGAAATATGTTTCAGTGAAGTGCCAGACTAAGCTGCAATATTTGAACAGTGATAGAATATATCTGTGGATAGGGCTGGGTACCTTTAATGATACCTGTCTGGTAGCCAACAAAGGTTTAGATACTACTGGGATTGAAAGAAAAAAAGATTTTAGATTCAAGTTTTGATGCTATTGGTCATCAAAATGTAAAGCAGTAACTGCCGGTGTCGTAGCAAGTTCCGATTTTCTAACTTATTAAATGTCTTGGAGAGTAAATACTACGCTGACAGAAAAGGCAAAGGGAGAGAGGGATGTTGTACATACAATGGAAATATTTTTTTTCACTCAAACTTGGCTGTAAATACTGTTTAAAGTGGCGCTAGGCCGCAGTTAGCTTTGCCCGTTAGCCTGTTAGCTTCTTCTTCGTGGTTCTATTAGTGTGTATTGGTGGCTCCGACCCGGTGGCAGCCAAGTTGCAAGCATGGTTTTCTGGCCAGAGACACCAGGGGGCGATGAAAGACCCCCCAATCATCCCATTAACACTTGTATTACCCCCAGAGGGACCACAGAAAGGATTTATTAAGGTAAACACGTTACTTAGTACTGCTTTAAAAGAGTTGCAAAGTGGGGAAAATGTGGAGAAAAGTTCGTTAAAGTACAGGTATCTAAACAATGGGTTTAAGAAATATTCATTTTGAGCGCAAGTGAATCATCCCTGATCATCACCAAAGGACCCGCTCGGTTGCAAACTACATGACATGAGGGGGAATGCCACGAGCCAATGTGCTCTGTGAAGAACACGATGAAGATGGCTCACATCGGAAATGTAGTATTTTATCGTTCATGGGGCCTGGCTGCTGACTGCTTCTTTTCCAGCCCTGTTTTGTCCAGGTTTAGGGCTTTTCTCGCTTTGACACGATTTGATGAAGAAAACCAGCTGCTGTCATGGCTCTTTAGTTCCGCTCTGACATGTGAGTCCAGGATGATCTTTGGGTTTTGTACTTTTTGTTGCGGTGGAAAAGCCTCGGACACCAGGGCGTCACTCTATAGCGATAATAATAGCTGTGTTTGAGGATCACTGTGAGGGCTGACAGTCGGTTATATGAGTGAGTGTGAGTGTGGTTTGGGTTCGGGTGGAGCCAGTGACTCATCAGTTTCATAATCGCTGCAGACGACGCTCTGATGTTGACAGCACAAGGCTAAAGAGGAGCTAACAGGCTAACAGCTGCTGAGCCTATGTGCTTGTGGACGGTGTAGCAGAAAAACCACTATCAAACCTGCCCTGGGACTATGTGGATGCATGACATACTTCAGTGCTGTGGAAAAGTATATGCCCCTCCCTGATTTCTCACATTTGTTTATATTTAACACTCTCAAATGTTTCCAAATGATGATCACATTTATTATGGGAAAGAACAATATAAACAGTTTGCATGTTCTCCCCGTGTCTGCGTATGGTTTCCTCTACCACTAAAAACATGTACACTAGGCCAGGATGAATGAGAGTGTGTTTGAGAGTGTGCATGGGGGACAAGGCTACAATCCGGTGTGACTGTCCCGACCAAATAAACAATCGACTCAAGCCTCTCTGGTCCTGTGTGAACAAGTACATGAACTTAATGACTGGTTGGGCCGCCCTTTGCAGCACCAACTGAGGTGAAGCGTTTTCGATAACTGGTGATGAGTCGTCCCGTCGCTTGCCCTGCTGCATAACCCCTTGAGTTTGAGGGCTTGACCTGATGGACATTCTGTAGAATTGACCAGGTCCTGAAGCAGCAAAGCCCCAGACCGTCACACTGACACCTCCATGTGTGACTTTTGTCTTTGGCGTTCTTTTTATCTTATATAATATATATTTTTATTTTATGCTGCAGGTTTTTCTACACCAGATGTAACGAGTCGCAGAATGTGCGACAAAAAGTCTCTAGACGTCTGTGGAATCATCAGGATGCTCTCTGGCAAATGAGTGTAGGGCTGGGAACTGTTAAACAATACCAGTATGATATCAGACAAAGACCCAAGCTTTGATGCTGTTAGTCCAGGGACAGGATTATAGGAAGAGACTTGGTTGTTTCGACTCAAATAAATGATTCCCCCCCCCCCCCCCCATTTTTTGCCCAATGTTTGACCCAATTTTCTCTAGGTTCCTAATATATTTCTCTCATTTTTATTACTCAGATTTCCCCTATTTGCCCCCATTTGTTCCCCCTTATTTTGTTCCTATAATTTCTCCAAATGTTTCCCCAAATTCTTCCCCATTGTTCACGTATGTCCTGACCCTGGAGATGAACCGATATTGTAAATGTGCAGATCTTCCACACATTCTTGTTCTGTTTTCTCCGGGTTCTTAGTTGACCTCATTTCGCCTCATTATAGTTTTAGTCGTGAGGCGTCGTCGCCTACTTTATTTGTCTGACGGGTCTAACAGTGATATTCTCTTGATTAAACAAACTTGGTGATCAGACTTGGGAGTGGCCAATGAAACTGAACTCACAAACGTTGCACACTTTTGTCTTCATGGGGAACGTCTTTGTGTGATATAAACGTTGGCTTTATGATCGGAAACGTTTAAGTGTGGTAAATATAAACAAATATAAGAAATCAGGATACACTTTCTCACGGCACTGTACAGATGAATGAACAGAAAAGTGTAAATCAATAGATGCATAGATCTCCTCTTTCCGCTACCTCCTGCGCAGCTCCCTCCGCTCCACCACAGTCTTGCACCATCAGAAGAAATGTGTAGGTCTCAAATGTGTATAGCTCATAAGCTGCTGTTTGTTTACTTTTCAAACGCTGCTTCTTCAGGACCAGTATGGACTGTCTGCAGTAAAAAAAAAACAATCCACCAAATCTCCACAAAAACAAGACGTACAAAAGTATCCAGTCAAACCATGTAGAACACAGAAACCACAAATGCAGGTCGTGCTGTACCAAGAGGGAGGGAAGTGGCCTATGAAACGTAAATACAGAAAAGAAACCTCAATACAGAGCCTCGAAAGTACTAATACACCTTGAACCTTTGCACATTTTGTCATCTTTACAACCATAAACATAAAGATTTTATTTTGAATGTTTTACTGAAAGTTCACACACAAGTAACAGACAACTGTGAAAGTAAAATAATACATGATTCTGTTATTTTACAAAAAATAGAAAAGTGAAAAGTGGGGCGTACATAAGTATTTATGTTTATGGTTGTAAACATGACAACATGTTCCAGGTGTATTAAAGGCGCAGTAAATAACTGATGTTACTGTTGGTTGGGTCGTGTAAGTTCCACGCCTTTTGAATGAAACACTCCCTGCGGCCGCGCCCACTGCTCCTGTCGAGGAGCGTGTGAGCATGTACCTGTGAGCGTGCTCGTGGTCAGCTGCCCTGGCTCTGGGTGGAGCAGAGTCAAAGGAGGAACCTGAAGCTACAGAACCTGTTTGTTTGTGCTGCTGTAGTTTGAATCGTTTGGTTTTGGGGCGATGAGGCGAGACTGTCCCACACCTGGTTAACGCTGCCTTCAATCTGCCTGATGGGTCCAATAATTGACTTGAGGCTTTTACAAGCAGACCTCCTTACTGTTTGACATGGGGTCAAAAGTCACGATATGGCTTCCACACAGATTCCAATTGTGCCCCAGTTCAAAATGTGGCAAATCCGGTCACCGTGACATAATGTGGATACCCAGGTAGTAGCACAGCAGATTCTAAACTTTAGAACTTTAGAATCTACAGTGTTTAGATAGATGCTCTGTGATTCCATGCCAGACTTATTTTAGTCACGTGGCTGTCCCCCAGAGGTACTCTCTAAATGTTGGGGAAACTCCTCCAGAAGAGTGTGCTGTCCAGATATATAAATACTTTGATCAAGAATACTTTTGCCTAAAGTCTAACAGTAACATAACTTCCTTGACTCATAATTTTAGCCGTTTATGCATTTAAATGTATCAAAAATAATCAAATCACAATATTTGCCCTCGCAAGCACACACTGTCCTGGGGACGCCACAAGGGGGCGTCAACAAAATAATGTGTTGATGAAAACAACACTGTTTTGTGGCTTATTGTGATAGAGATATTTGCACAAGTTCATATTGACAGGATATTTTGAGACATTAGGGATGTCAAAATTCAAAAAAATGTTGTCACTGTTATTGTGAGGCAAAAATATTTACGATGATTGAAATCATGAAATGAAATGGTGAGTTTTCCTCAAATCCTTTACAGTAACTAAACAACTGAACAGACCGATCAGCTCATGCGCTCACACACTGAACGTAAAGAAAACAGTGGAAATGTGCTTTCCTAAAACCAGACCTTCCCTACACTCACATTAACCAGAGTCCCATCAAAGGGGTTTTGGACATTTAGCTGTAAAAAGCATGTTACAGTCTGACTTTGTTTCAATGCTTTAATGTTCGTACAGTCCTGTGAGGCCACGCCCAGCGTGATTATACTGTAGCTGTAACGGGTGAATGGTTGAATCAATGAATGGATTTATTTGAGTGCTTAAATACATTCTATATTGTACATTTGGCTAAGGGACGGCAGATGGAAATAGCCATCTCCATCTGGAGCAAAGTCTCTTTAATTCCTGTATTTTGCACATTGTCCCTGTTGAAATAAACCAATGAAACGACATAACCGACACAGAGCAGCACATGGTTCTTTTGGGCCTCCTGCAGGTGCACACTGTCGTCGTGTCCTTGGGCAAGACACTTTGCTGTGTGAATGGGTGGCTGGTTCGTTGCTGACTGTTCTGGGCTGGATTTAACACTCTTCATGAGGCAGCGGTTTACCGTGGCTCATTGTAAAACATGGCTATGTGACATATGGGTCAGACCTCTAATATCAGGGTTACCCTGTGACCTCACTGTCATGCCCCGCTCCAGTGTGACTGTGGTGTGTGTGGACTCTCGGTCGTCCAGCTGTGTGGTGTGACCCGGGTCTCATGATAAACCTGTCACATGACTTCTTCTGACTTCCAGTAAAATGGTTTATCGTTGCCATGGTGACTTGTCTCATAATGTCTGCAGATGACGTCCCAGAGTGTTTGTCCTTTTGGTCATCAGACACTGCTGCTGTTGTACTTGTACTCGTGGCCTACTCTGTCAGTAGTATTTGGAGTATAAGTACTTCAGACCATGTGAACATCACTGCAGTATGAGTACTCTGAGGTGTGACTTGTCTGATGTTCTGTTCTTGTGTTTCAGTCTCACTCGGGGGCCACGCCTAAACCTGCCGCTCCGGTCGCCACCTTCGAGGTAAAAACACTTCAGTCTGCAGTATTCTGTGTACTTCACCTCTTGACCCTCAGTATCTGCAGCACTCCATGCACTCGTGTGTACTTCCTTCCCGTTCCCGCTCTCTCCACTCTGATTACTAAACGAGTATTTGTCTATAGTACTGTCCCTCTCCCTGTCCTCCGTAAACTTGTTTGACCTGAACTTTCCTCATCATTTTTTCTGGACACGACACAGGTTCAATTTGTCGTCAGAAAAATTAGACTTGGCAGTGTCTGTGTGGTACCAGGGCAGCTGTGGCTATAATAGTAGCTTACCACCACTAAGTATAGAGTGAATGAATAATGTTGTAAAGTGTGTTTGAGTGTCCAGATAAACACTATATAAAACCAATGCATTATTATTATTATTATTATTATTATTATTATTATTATTATTAAAGCTAAAATACTGTAGTTATTGTTCCCATCCAAACACTTGGACACTACAGTGCATTAGATGTTGTTCCGCTTCGTTTTCTCCACTTTTTATACTGTGAATTTTCATTGGAGCGCAGACGGTCGTGAATATTAGGACGCTGTCTTGGAGATTGCACATTTAAATCTGTGCCATGTCCACAGTCTGAGCCCCCTCCCTTTACAAACAAACACGAGTCCCCATCCAAACTGGATCTGGGAAAACGAATGCAACAACAACTCGACGTAAATAAATGTGTGATGTTGCGGAGGTTTGTCCAAACATCACCGCGGCGACGGAGCTTAAGGTCAAAGGTCAGACGCCGTGACCTTTTGATCAGTCTGTGCATCAGACCGCCACAGTGAGAGGAATTCATCTGAGGAACAAACTTCACCCAGAAATCCCAGTCGGGGACGATCACGGCGTTCAGTAAACACTTACAACCCACAATATGGAATTATCTCAAACACATGCATTTGAAATATTCCGTACGTATTGTAAATAAATGATAAATATCACATCAACAAGCACACAAAGGATAACCACTCTGCCATATGTATGTGCATGTTCATGAACATACATGGGTCTCATGCATGTAAACAAGCCACACCGGATTTTAGCCTTGGCCTAATTTCCATCTGTCGTCCCGCAGGCGCACTCTCAAACACACTCTCATTTATCCTTGCCTATTGTACATGTTTTTAGTGGTAGGGGAAACCGGAGTACCCGGAGGAACCCTACGCAGACATGGGGAGAACATTCAAACTCCACACAGAAAGGCCCCGTCCAGGTGGGACTTGTGTTCTTCCTTACGCATTACAGGCTCTCACAGGTCAAACTAAAAGGTTTATCAACCCCAACGTGAGCTACACGATGTTCATGTCCCGAGAGAAGGAGATGTCGCTGCAGCCGGTTCCGCTGTGTCGCTCAGCCATAATTGCGTTAACGTGACCAAAGCAAAAGCACATGTTCATCCCCCACAACCCCTCGCCCCTTCCCCGCCGTGGAGTCTGGTTGGACATACATCGCCATTGGCCATAGGAACCTATGGCCAATGGCGATGTATGTACAACAGCGTACTTCCCATTAAAAGTCTGGATCTGCAAGATCTCATAATGTGCTCCTACTCAGCGCAGAATGTTCTGCTATAGTCTGTGTTTGGGCCCATAGAGTTTCATACACAGAATAGGCATACTGTATAGTTTGTTTGTTTGAGCTAACAATTTTGGGGCTAAATGTGACGTCCTACATATCTTTAACAATACACCCATTTTCTACATTGGCGCCTCCACAGGCGTTGATACTATGCTACAAAAGGCTACAGCAGACCACGGCTCTTTGTTGATCAGAACTGTGTAATAAATGATCAATTCAACAAGCAAGCAAGACAGACAGCACTTTATATGTGGGTGTTGGTTTTAAATACGGATCCAGCCACTAAAGTAAGCACCTGTCAGGTGTGTTGGAGTAATGGTGTGTGGCTTTGAGGATGACGGCAGTAGTCCATTAGTATGTGAGGTGACCAGATTTTCTACATAGAAATTGTGACATTTTCCGCAACGTTGGATGGCGAAACTGTTCGTAAAAGTCTGGCTCAGTGGCAACAGATGATTTGTGTTTGACACTCACATTCAAAAGTCATTACGTTTTGGAAGAAAATGCTGCTTTGGGCGTGGCTCTGGAAAAAAAAATGGGACACCTGGGACAGAAGTTGTGTAAAACTGGGACAAATCAGTGGTTTTGGCAACGTTCACTGGAACATTGGAGAGAGGGCTCAAAACTGGGACTGTCCCTGGTAAACTGGGACGTCTGGTCACCCTGAGTTTGGTCAACTCTTGTTCTAGTCAGACTAGGCACAAGGGATTGTTTTCATACACTTTCAACAATCAGCGATGATACGTTTGAAAGAAAAGGATGAAACCTGAAGCCACGGTCTGATAACGAGCCTCTTGCACTCGTTTCCACCGAGCTCCAGGAAGGGTCTGGCCAAGGCAGAAACTTTGATGTCGCTCGTTTCTTCAGTGGGGGTCATTACCGCGTTTCCCGGAATATGATCTCCAACAGCAGGCTCTTAATGACTCATCCTGCTGGACACTGTTCCTTTGGCCTCCTTCAGTCTCTCCCTCAGCGCTCTGACCCTTTCACACTGACACCGCTCTTCTCCTCAGCGGCGGTGCTCAGTTTGTCAGTCTTTCCCTCAGCGCTCTGACCCTTTCACACTGACACCGCTCTTCTCCTCAGCGGCGGTGCTCAGTTTGTCAGTCTCTCCCTCAGCGCTCTGACCCTTTCACACTGACACCGCTCTTCTCCTCAGCGGCGGTGCTCAGTTTGTCAGTCTCTCCCTCAGCGCTCTGACCCTTTCACACTGACACCGCTCTTCTCCTCAGCGGCGGTGCTCAGTTTGTCAGTCTCTCCCTCAGCGCTCTGACCCTTTCACACTGACACCGCTCTTCTCCTCAGCGGCGGTGCTCAGTTTGTCAGTCTCTCCCTCAGCGCTCTGACCCTTTCACACTGACACCGCTCTTCTCCTCAGCGGCGGTGCTCAGTTTGTCAGTCTCTCCCTCAGCGCTCTGACCCTTTCACACTGACACCGCTCTTCTCCTCAGCGGCGGTGCTCAGTTTGTCAGTCTCTCCCTCAGCGCTCTGACCCTTTCACACTGACACCGCTCTTCTCCTCAGCGGCGGTGCTCAGTTTGTCAGTCTCTCCTTGAGCGCTCTGACCCTTTCACACTGACACCGCTCTTCTCCTCAGCGGCGGTGCTCAGTTTGTCAGTCTTTCCCTCAGCGCTCTGACCCTTTCACACTGACACCGCTCTTCTCCTCAGCGGCGGTGCTCAGTTTGTCAGTCTCTCCCTCAGCGCTCTGACCCTTTCACACTGACACCGCTCTTCTCCTCTGCGGCGGTGCTCAGTTTGTCAGTCTCTCCCTCAGCGCTCTGACCCTTTCACACTGACACCGCTCTTCTCCTCAGCGGCGGTGCTCAGTTTGTCAGTCTCTCCCTCAGCGCTCTGACCCTTTCACACTGACACCGCTCTTCTCCTCAGCGGCGGTGCTCAGTTTGTCAGTCTCTCCCTCAGCGCTCTGACCCTTTCACACTGACACCGCTCTTCTCCTCAGCGGCGGTGCTCAGTTTGTCAGTCTCTCCCTCAGCGCTCTGACCCTTTCACACTGACACCGCTCTTCTCCTCAGCGGCGGTGCTCAGTTTGTCAGTCTCTCCCTCAGCGCTCTGACCCTTTCACACTGACACCGCTCTTCTCCTCAGCGGCGGTGCTCAGTTTGTCAGTCTCTCCCTCAGCGCTCTGACCCTTTCACACTGACACCGCTCTTCTCCTCAGCGGCGGTGCTCAGTTTGTCAGTCTCTCCCTCAGCGCTCTGACCCTTTCACACTGACACCGCTCTTCTCCTCAGCGGCGGTGCTCAGTTTGTCAGTCTCTCCCTCAGCGCTCTGACCCTTTCACACTGACACCGCTCTTCTCCTCAGCGGCGGTGCTCAGTTTGTCAGTCTCTCCCTCAGCGCTCTGACCCTTTCACACTGACACCGCTCTTCTCCTCAGCGGCGGTGCTCAGTTTGTCAGTCTCTCCTTGAGCGCTCTGACCCTTTCACACTGACACCGCTCTTCTCCTCAGCGGCGGTGCTCAGTTTGTCAGTCTTTCCCTCAGCGCTCTGACCCTTTCACACTGACACCGCTCTTCTCCTCAGCGGCGGTGCTCAGTTTGTCAGTCTCTCCCTCAGCGCTCTGACCCTTTCACACTGACACCGCTCTTCTCCTCTGCGGCGGTGCTCAGTTTGTCAGTCTCTCCCTCAGCGCTCTGACCCTTTCACACTGACACCGCTCTTCTCCTCAGCGGCGGTGCTCAGTTTGTCAGTCTCTCCCTCAGCGCTCTGACGCTTTCACACTGACACCGCTCTTCTCCTCTGCGGCGGTGCTTAGTTTGTCAGTCTTTCCCTCAGCGCTCTGACCCTTTCACACTGACACCGCTCTTCTCCTCAGCGGCGGTGCTCAGTTTGTCAGTCTCTCCTTCAGCGCTCTGACCCTTTCACACTGACACCGCTCTTCTCCTCAGCGGCGGTGCTCAGTTTGTCAGTCTCTCCTTGAGCGCTCTGACCCTTTCACACTGACACCGCTCTTCTCCTCAGCGGCGGTGCTCAGTTTGTCCTGATGTTTGTTTGACTTTCAATTGAAGAAAACCTCTTTTTCTTTGTCCCTGCGGTGGTCACCTGTCACCTTGTACACAATAAAATATGATTAACACGTCGTCTCTACTTTTCCATATTTACCATTACCACCGTTGGACAATGCGCATTCACACTGGAAGGGGGATTAGAAAGTTAGTCGTCAACACTGCACTATCAGCCTAATAAACAAACCAGGATAAAGAGATGACTCTGAAACCAGGAACTTAAAGACACGAGGATTTATTCACAGGTCACCTCACACAGACGCGTCTGTTCCCCAGGTCCCTAACACTCAATCTGTCAGCACCCCACACGGAGAAGACTGAACTCTCTGGGGACACAGACTTCTTCACACCACACCTCAAATTATAATATTCATGAGCCTATACTAAGCGCATCAGTTTCCCATCGTACGAGTCTGGCACTTTCCACTTATCGGCCCATGTCTGCCAGCCGGCCTTGGTAGGGCCCATGTTATCTCTTTGTTTACGTGTGCATGGGGTCTGTTCTCGGAGCCTGTCTGCACATCGGCTCAGTATTTTTCCACTCCACTGTAACAGAAAACTGAGAGGCTCCACAATGTAAAAACAACACTTCTATTGCTAAATTGTTCTCTAAGCAAGACATCATTGATTAGAAACAATCATTCTTTTCATCCCCCTTCTGGCCTCGAAGAGGCCATTTCCTTGTTTCTAATTAATGAAGGTACAGCCGTCGTCAAAACATAGTTGTCCCCTGCCCAATGTATAGTGCCACCACCAGGTGTCGAATTTGGCTTGGGCATAGGCAACCACATCCTCCAGTCCTGTGAAATCATCACTTTCTTCCCATGTATAATTACCACTCACTAATCGTTCCATCCGGAACCTGTATCTCCCAGGACTGGGTTCAATGATACATTTCACTTCCTCAGTTCCATAGGCTCCATCTCGAATCAATATGAAAATAAACATTCCTGCAAAATACAAACACAGCGAAGCAAAACACAACATAACACTCATCATATGGTTCTTAAAGTTATTCTGAGCCACGTGTGTCCTCCCATCCATATCCCAGAGCCTTAAATGCCCCGAGTTGATACAGGCTCGGCTCACCCCCTTCAGGCAGGGACCTGTCCCCGGCCTCTGGGTCCTCCGGGGGCAGGGTCACAGCTGCGTACAATCCCCCCGAAGTCCCCAGAGCCCTGGAGACCATGCTGCGGACGAGAGGGAGGACACAACAGAACAACACACAACACAACAACAGTATTACACCAATTAATATACCCACCTTTTGAAGTACATTATAACTATATTTAGGACAATAATTTTTACTGTCTTCGAGCCAATTATGGTTTAGTTCTGTTTGTTAGAAAGCTCCTTCTAATCGTAAATGTAGAACCCATTCTCTTACTCATTTGTATGAAGTACACTGATACACTATGTTTTCATAAACAAACCTCCACTTTTAGCCGAGCTTTGGAAGCTCAACCACCAATACTTATTCAAGCTCCAAAGATGCTTGATTGTCTTTGTCAGATCCAACCTGCCTCTCCGATTTCCTCTCTTGCTTGGAACACCAAATCGTTACACAAGGGATTCTGTTGCTCGGATAGGACCTCCAGGCCTCCAGAGCCAATCGACATTTTCTCCTTCCATGCTGCCTCCTGCAACAATAAAGAAGAACACTCCGTCCTACATAAAATCAAATTCTACCATGCCATTGTGACCAGTTCTTGGCTCATCAGCTCCTGTCCTGAATCCGTCCCTGCAGCATCACAATTCCTCCTGTAAAGTCCCTGTCTCTGTGTAAAATTAAGGTTATCAACCTGGAATTAATATGGATTAAAACATGTTACACACTCAGTACATAAAATAGTCACACTTATAATCTTATAGTAACTTATGTTTTCTTATTATTTGTTTATTTAGATCCGAAAGAGTCACAATTATTTCTACGGAGGTCCAATCGACTCTCCATCTCTTTTTAATAATCATAGCGAGTCTGTGTGCACCAAGAGACGCGATGACCATTAGAAAGCTGGGCAATATATCCTTGAGGTCATGAGTGTGACCTTTTCAGTGACTCTTAAGATACCGGATTTACACTGATCTTATCACATTTTGCCATTTTGAAATAAAACACGTTTGCCAGCACCAACTTCAGATTCGAAGATGCCGTTTTACTTACACTGTATGTAAACCTCTATATTCAGAATTCATACCACTCCATATCTCGGCCTCAGATCTAAAATCTAAGCATGTGTTCAAATCTGGATTCCGCCACCCCTTCTTTGGCAAACCACACAATATTTCAACTTACGCATCCAAGGGTTTACCAGTGCAAATGTAAATGATCACTTTTATCACCAACACTCCAAATTAAGATACACCAGTATCTCCCGCTGATCAAAACATAGGACTCCATCTCTTTCCTGTGTTCAACCAAAACCCAACAATAAAACACTACGCCGTCAATTCCTGTACAAAACTCACTCAGTTTGCTCAAATTAAATCCACAACATCTCTGATCAATTTCGGGACGTTCAGAGACCACCTACACAATCAACAAATTGTTACGCCTTAACCCACCTTAAACACAAACCCCCAAACCAGCAAATGAACCCCAACCACTCCTATCAACAAAACTCTTCCACACGACAATGGTAACCTGTGGATGTTTACTGGTCAAAGTTAAGGGTACAATATTATTATCAGCTGTAACCTGTGCTACAAAGTAATTGGAGAATTACTATACTGTTCTTGAGAAGCTAATCACACCACTGATTGAATATTCATTTTAATCGTTTACGTACTTTGCATAGATGCCTAAGATCCGCTGCAAATCAGGTAACATTCAAATTAGGACACCTTTGCCTATAACCCAAGAATTATTAGAATTATTATTTTACTAAACCAATAACGGGCCTTAGCTACGCCTAAACTCGCCTCGCTACACCAAATTATTTTCACTTTGTGTGAACCCTACACTCGCTCTGTTTATTTATCACTCTGTAAATATGTTATCTCTTAAAATATTTAATTAAGTGTATTTATCTGTTTATTTCATTATATGACTTAATTATTATAGCTGTTTAATTAGGATGCACATTGATCAATTGGAGCATTCTAAAAGATCAAAAAATAAAATGAGAAAAATAGAGATAGATTACCGCCACGCGGAGTCCCATGGGCCCTGGCCCATTGGCAAAACACAAAAGAAATTGATCAAAACAAAATATAAAAATATGTATATTTGCCTAAAAATTCAAAAATCTAAGTCCGAGTGGAGCAGAGGTCAAGGCATCAGACCTGTGGCAAATTGTGAACACCGGCCCTTGTGCATGTGACTTTCAAGGGCTTTTCAGGGAGCAGCAGAGGGAGAGCGTATTTGTTGACATATTTCGAGGGCATATTGTCAGCGAGGCAGCGTGGAGGAGACTTTCAGTGTGGCAGACTTTCTCTTCTAATGCATTTGGACCAATGAACACGCAGAGCGCAACAGGCCTTCGCCTCTCCCCCTTTTACCACCAAAAATGTCAGAGTAAAAAGTAAAATTTAAAACCAGCATGTCCTATCACGCTCAGCACTAAAAAATAGGGTAACATTCAAAAAAAAAACTAAACTAGTTATTTCATATTCTATATATCTTTGTATGTCCTGGTACCTTTAGAACCAGACCTACCAACCCAGGGTTCCGAAACAAATCACAGCGGAACGATATGTATTCACTCTATTAGCGCTTCCAGCAAGCACAACATTATATAATAATAAACTAAAAATGCAAGACATTTCTCCTTTTATACTTTCTAAATATTATTATATTCTTAATATTGTTTGGCCGTTATCAATATTATTTGTTTTGATTGTTTGATAAGCACAAATTATGCCCCATTTCCTTTAGCATAATGTCAAAGAATTATACGTCTTGTATTATTATTATTAAAACAACAACAAGCTCTTGGCCTTTACCCATTTATTCTCGTCTGGACCCTGGCCGTCTACATTAAGAGACCGTCGCTTCCTAGATCCATCGCCTTCTGTGGGAACAGACATGTTAGATAAAACCTTTCAACAAAACCTTCTCTTTCTTTCGGTTTTCCCATGTTTTCTTTGCCTTTTCTGTACATCGAGTAATCCATTCCCGAGTGTGTTGGTCCGACACTGGACCTCACATTGTTACCGCCTATGTTCTTTCTTGATTACAATAGATTGCCAACTTTCCGCATGGTTTTGTGCCTATCCGACGACACACTCTCAGGTATTCTCTCCTAAGTTGGGGAAAGGGATGTCCCCTTACTATCCCCTCACAACTGTTTTGGTCTTCCACCATTAACATAATTGGTATTATTGTCATACTTAAGGCCAGTATCAGTCCCCACACCCAAAATGGACACCGTAAGGGGCCCATACACCACATATTGTCTTTAAGTTTCCACATTTCCTTTCTGATTGCGGAATTGTGGGTCATAGTTAAATTGTTTTAGGTTTTTTTCACTTTTTTGTTGATAATTTAATGATACTCTGCCATAGATGTATATCATATAAGGTCATTTGTTGGTTTATCTACCATACAGCACTGTCCCTTTTAAGAAGTCAGAACATGCTTGCCTTGCGGAGTCTTTGTGATCTCCTGGGTGGGGGTGGGATGTGTCCTCCCCCCCCTTCAGTGGGGCCACCGGTCCCACTACCATTGCTAATACGGGCCCAAAGCGGGAGCTCCTCCTCCGGGAGGGGCTTTTGAATCCCGCCCCCTGAGATGGGGGAAAAAATCTTCTCGTTTTACCACCATTGTGCTGTTACCAGTTCAACCGGTTCCACGCGTTTCCCCACTGTCCGACACTCACTGAGCGCGAGCCCCAGCAGCTCTCCTACTCCTCCAGAGTCCACCACTCTCCCCCGACATTCCTCACACCCTCTTCCCCACGCAAGCCACACACATTTGACCACCCACAATAGACGATTCTAATCAGGCTTAAACAACACGTGTGCCCACGGCGGCTTTCACTCCTCTGACTGTTTCAACAACAAACCACATGGCCCATTCAACATTCAGCACACAGTCCAAATCAAAGACAACACGAAACAACAGCCACACACAGTTTGGGTACCCGACTATGACTCCAACAACATAACCGAACATCAATGCGCCTAATTTTCAATGTTTTCACCCCTAATTCCCCCGTTTTCGCAGACTTTAGGATCCTCGATCCAGGGACACAAACCCATTTAGGAACCTCGTTCCAGGGCCTTTAACCCGTTTAGGATCCACGATCCTATTCCAGACAGCCCCACGGACTGTCAACGGCCGTGTCACAACTCTTATCTCCAGCCCGCGCGTCCGCGGTGCTGGTCGGACATACCTACGTGCTTATCAGCTTTTACCGGGATATCCCCAACGCGTAGTCCTGTAGATAAACTCTCGCTACTGTAGTTATACTCCCAATTTCTTAACCTCTATTTTGGTTCGGTATTTGGTTCGGTATCTTAGTTATGACGTGTTTTTCCCTTCTTACTTCCAAACATCAATGCAGATTTAAACCATCCAACACTTAGCTTCGTTGACTATACTCCTAACTAAAATTTAGACAAAAAATAGCCAATAGACGTACTTTGACACTCGTTAAAAATAGTAGTCAAAAGCAGTCTTACCTTATTCTAGAGTGGACGCGTCCCTGAAGCCGTGGGTGAGTGGTTTTTGGAAGATAAGACACCTGGCATGTCTACCGCGAAGAATTACCGGACCGGACCTTCGCCGTCGTCCGTAGTTGACGACTCCAACCCCCCCTTCAGCACTGTCGGGGTCACCAATGAAGAAAACCTCTTTTTCTTTGTCCCTGCGGTGGTCACCTGTCACCTTGTACACAATAAAATATGATTAACACGTCGTCTCTACTTTTCCATATTTACCATTACCACCGTTGGACAATGCGCATTCACACTGGAAGGGGGATTAGAAAGTTAGTCGTCAACACTGCACTATCAGCCTAATAAACAAACCAGGATAAAGAGATGACTCTGAAACCAGGAACTTAAAGACACGAGGATTTATTCACAGGTCACCTCACACAGACGCGTCTGTTCCCCAGGTCCCTAACACTCAATCTGTCAGCACCCCACACGGAGAAGACTGAACTCTCTGGGGACACAGACTTCTTCACACCACACCTCAAATTATAATATTCATGAGCCTATACTAAGCGCATCAGTTTCCCATCGTACGAGTCTGGCACTTTCCACTTATCGGCCCATGTCTGCCAGCCGGCCTTGGTAGGGCCCATGTTATCTCTTTGTTTACGTGTGCATGGGGTCTGTTCTCGGAGCCTGTCTGCACATCGGCTCAGTATTTTTCCACTCCACTGTAACAGAAAACTGAGAGGCTCCACAATGTAAAAACAACACTTCTATTGCTAAATTGTTCTCTAAGCAAGACATCATTGATTAGAAACAATCATTCTTTTCACAATCTTTTCTCAGCAGCAGAAAACCCCGGGTGAATCCAACATGGCCTCCAAGCCCTCATCCACAGGAAGTGCCGCGACAGCCACAGGAAGTGCGGCCAAGGTTAGAAGCGGGAGTGGGCGTGGTCTCTGGTTATGCTTTTAGAACTCTCCTTTTGGGTTTTGGTGTAGCCTCCTCCAGTTTCAGCAGCTTCTCTCAGAACAGGAAGAGGAAGTTGCAGGAAGATATTTTTACTTCTTCAAATCCTTTTTTATTTTGCTCCTCCAAGTTTTAATGTCAGAGTAAAAACTTTTCCGATGTTTATTTGATGCCGTTAAGTGGACTTGGGATTTTGTCTGAAGTCAGTCCAACATGCATGGCCAGGCTTTTTCATTCACAAATAATGACATGATTGGTATCTACGTGATGCATTGTCTCCAAAGGAGGTTTAACATCTCCACTGTAGTTTAGACTCCACACTTTACAGGCTCGCACTCAACATTAGGAAGATTGTTTCACGATTTCTTCAAATACCTAAATGCTGACAGATCTATTGAGCTTTGAACCCAAAATCACAGAGAACTTTTGCTGATTTATTCACTAATAGTATATTCAAAAGCCAAACAAGATACAAAATCCCTCTGGGCAAATCTTTGGAACCAATGTCACAAAATGCAGTGCGTGTGGAAAGTACCCCTACACCCCTACACCCCACATTTTGTTTTGTTACAGCCTAATTCCAAAATGAATTAATTTTTCTCATCAATCTCCACACAATACCCTATAATGGCCATGTAAAAAATGTTTCTTAGAATGTTTTGCAAATGTATTCAAAATAAAACTCTATTATTGCATGTGCATAATGGCGGGTGTACACTGTGCGGTTTTGGCCGTCTGCGACGTACGATCACTCGTACGTCGCAGACGGCCAAAGACGAGCTGCAACCAACATCAGGCAGTGTCTGATATTTGGATGGCTAGTCGTAGACTGGGCCATCTTCTACAGAGAGGAGCGAGAGATCCTCTCTGTAAACTGCTACGACAGAACTTTGATCGTAGGTACGATTGTCTCTTGGAACAATCGCAGAGTGGAGACGAGTGCAGCTCAGATTTTACCATCTCCGCGTTGTGCAATGTGACATCTGAAAATCTTAAAAGACAAAAAAAATAAATTCGCACAGTGCACACCCGCCATAAGTGTGCACACCCTTTGCGCTGACACTGTTTCTACTGATCGTCCTTGAGATGTTTCTACACCTCTCTTGGAGTCCACCTGTGCTAAATTACATGGATTGGACTTGATTTGGAAAGACACCGTCCCACAGCTGACAGTGCATGTCAGAGCGGAAACTAAACCCCATAGTCAAAGAAACTGCTTTGTATCGAGGCACAGATCTGGGGAAGGTCCTGAAGATCACAGTGACCTCCATCATTCGTAAATGGAAGAAGTTCAGAACCACCAGGACTCTTCCTAGAGCTGGTCGCCTGCCCAAACGGAGCCATCAGTTTCCCAGATCTGTGCATCGATACAAACCTGTCTCTGAGGTCTCCAGACACTTCCTCTGACTTCAGGACCTAAGCCTCTGCTCTGACGTGCTCTGTCAGGAAACGTGCATTTTGTTTCATATTTATGTCAGTAATCTACAGCAAACGTTTCATCGTGCGCAGCGTCTAACCTTAGCCATCTGTGTGCGTTGTGTTGTGTCTAAATCTGTGTGCGTTGTGTTGTGTCTACATCTCTGTGTCCGTTGTGTTGTGTCTACATCTCTGTGTCCGTTGTGTTGTGTCTACATCTCTGTGTCCGTTGTGTTGTGTCTACATCTCTGTGTCCGTTGTGTCATGTCTACATCTCTGTGTCCGTTGTGTTGTGTCTACATCTCTGTGTCCGTTGTGTTGTGTCTACATCTCTGTGTCCATTGTGTTGTGTCTACATCTCTGTGTCCGTTGTGTTGTGTCTAAATCTGTGTCCGTTGTGTTGTGTCTACATCTCTGTGTCCGTTGTGTTGTGTCTAAATCTGTGTCCGTTGTGTTGTGTCTACATCTCTGTGTCCGTTGTGTTGTGTCTACATCTCTGTGTCCGTTGTGTTGTGTCTACATCTCTGTGTCCGTTGTGTCGTGTCTACATCTCTGTGTCCGTTGTGTTGTGTCTACATCTCTGTGTCCGTTGTGTCGTGTCTACATCTCTGTGTCCGTTGTGTCGTGTCTACATCTCTGTGTCCGTTGTGTTGTGTCTACATCTCTGTGTCCGTTGTGTCGTGTCTACATCTCTGTGTCCGTTGTGTCGTGTCTACATCTCTGTGTCCGTTGTGTTGTGTCTACATCTTTGTGTCCGTTGTGTCGTGTCTAAATCTGTGTGCGTTGTGTCGTGTCTAAATCTGTGTGTGTTGTGTCGTACTAACAGACTAATCCCTCCGGTCCCGACATGACGCTGTTTTCTCCCAAAGGCTGGTCCAAGGTAAACCGTCGTCCCGTCAGCTCTGCTCCTTCGACTAAATCCCTTCACACATGTTTGGTGTTTTTATTTTGTGGAGATCTTGAATAAATCCTGTTCTGTGTTTGAAATGTGTTTCCGGAATGGAAATGGAATACTGTTTTCTGTCGTGTGCGCCTCCAGAGCGGTTCTGCTGCTGCTCAGGTGAAAACCACCACAGCTCCAGCCTCGCTCTCCAAACCCACCCAGCCCAAAGACTCTGCCGCCAAGGTAGAGGAGCACCGTCCCGCTGTGAGCCTGATGCCCTGACCCTCATGTATCCCGGCTCACGGGCTGTTTCCGATTGGGTCCTTGGGTCTTGACTGTGCACTCTGCAGTTCTTGAGGTTTCTCTGCATCTGCTTTTGTGACTTTTGGAGACGTTCCATTCTTTGGTGACACTTTTCATGGGCACGCGCTCACGGGCCTGGCCCGTCATTAACCCATACCATCCTGCTGTTGGAAACCATCTTTCTTTTTCTCCTGTACCATCCTGCACATATGAAACATCTTTCATTCTCTCCTGTACCATCCTGCATTTGGGAATCCTCCTCTTGGCTGTACCATCCTGCATTTGGGAATCCTCCTCTTGGCTGTACCATCCTGCATTTGGGAATCCTCCTCTTGGCTGTACCATCTCACTTTGAGGGAAAACAAACTTCTCCTCAACCTTCCACTGTAAAAAACCTGCTCCTCTTTTTCCTGACCCTGTTGGAGAGTAACCGGTGGATTCTGCGTTTTAGTCGACCACCGCCGCCTCCACCGCCACCTCCACCGCCGCCAAAGTGGATCCTGTGAAAACGGTTAAACCAAGTACTACAATGACAACAAATACATCCACAAGTACTGCAACTACTACCAGTACTACGACCGCGGCGAGTGGAACTGGAGCAGCGAAGACGTCCACAGCAGCGACTAAAGCGGCGAAGCCCCAGGTACGACTGCAGCTCTGGTGGAGGCAGAGCGGTTAGCCCGGGGCACATGTGCTGCTGGCAGAGTGGTTAGCCCGGGGCACATGTGCTGCTGGCAGAGCGGTTAGCCCGGGGCACATGTGCTGCTGGCAGAGCGGTTAGCCCGGGGCACATGTGCTGCTGGCAGAGCGGTTAGCCCGGGGCACATGTGCTGCTGGCAGAGCGGTTAGCCCAAGGCACATGTGCGGTTAGCCCGGGGCACATGTGCTGCTGGCAGAGCGGTTAGCCCAAGGCACATGTGCGGTTAGCCCGGGGCACATGTGCGGTTAGCCCGGGGCACATGTGCTGCTGGCAGAGTGGTTAGCCCAAGGCACATGTGCGGTTAGCCCGGGGCACATGTGCGGTTAGCCCGGGGCACATGTGCTGCTGGCAGAGTGGTTAGCCCAAGGCACATGTGCGGTTAGCCCGGGGCACATGTGCGGTTAGCCCGGGGCACATGTGCTGCTGGCAGAGTGGTTAGCCCAAGGCACATGTGCGGTTAGCCCGGGGCACATGTGCGGTTAGCCCGGGGCACATGTGCTGCTGGCAGAGTGGTTAGCCTGGGGCACATGTGCTGCTGGCAGAGTGGTTAGCCCGGGGCACATGTGCTGCTGGCAGAGTGGTTAGCCCAAGGCACATGTGCTGCTGGCAGAGTGGTTAGCCCAAGGCACATGTGCTGCAGTGATGGTTGTTTTAAAAAGTGTCTTTTGAATAAACTTGATCTTGACCTACAACAGTGATTCCCAAAGTGGGGTCTGGGGCCCCAAAAGCTGAAGTCTGAAGTGAACTGGCCTAGATTCGCTAATATTTGTTCATTTATGAGAAGGGTTTGAGGTTTTATATTTTGATCATCTTTAAATTCATAAATGCACTTGTTTGTTCCAGCCTTTGCGGTGGTGGAGTCATGAGTTTAATTCCTGTTCAGATAAAGAGCAGTGGTTTGTTAGAGCTAATGAATATTATTGATGAATGGAGATGTTTCCAGGAGACTGCAGAGTCTGGAGTGAAACCTCTGTCTCTGTTCCAGGTCCAGGTCGAGGTTCCTTCCAAAGCACCAGAGTCCAAACAGGTACAGTCCGGACCTGGACTTTAACCAGACTTTAGTCGGACTTTAACCAGACTTTAGTCGGACTTTATCCAGACTTTAGTCGGACATAAACCAGGCTTTAGTCGGACTTTATCCAGACTTTAGTCGGACATAAACCAGGCTTTAGTCGGACTTTATCCAGACTTTAGTCGGACTTTAACCAGGCTTTAGTCGGACTTTAACCAGACTTTAGTCGAACTTTAACCAGACTTTAGTCGGACTTTAACCAGACTTTAGTCGGACTTTAACCAGGCTTTAGTCGGACTTTAACCAGGCTTTAGTCGGACTTTAACCAGGCTTTAGTCGACCTTTAACCAGGCTTTAGTCGGACTTTAACCAGGCTTTAGTCGGACTTTAACCAGGCTTTAGTCGGACTTTAACCAGGCTTTAGTCGGACTTTAACCAGGCTTTAGTCGGACTTTAACCAGGCTTTAGTCGGACTTTAACCAGGCTTTAGTCGGACTTTAACCAGGCTTTAGTCGACCTTTAACCAGGCTTTAGTCGGACTTTAACCAGGCTTTAGTCGGACTTTAACCAGGCTTTAGTCGGACTTTAACCAGGCTTTAGTCGGACTTTAACCAGGCTTTAGTCGGACTTTAACCAGGCTTTAGTCTGACTTTAACCAGGCTTTAGTCGGACTTTAACCAGGCTTTAGTCGGACTTTAACCAGGCTTTAGTCGGACTTTAACCAGGCTTTAGTCGGACTTTAACCAGACTTTAGCCAAACTTCAGTCAGATTTCCTCTGCCCCTCGTGTGTGTTGCTGATATTTCTGGTGTGTTTTTGTACAGGCTGGTCTTCCTCTGGACCCTCTGGATGCGCTGGCCTCCTCTTTACCCTCCAAGGCCCCCACACGCCCGGAGCCCAAGTACAGTGGCCCCAAGGTCAAAGAGGTAACGCTGAGTGAACGAGTGTCTGCGCAGACAGGATGGAGCTGCAACTACCGTATTCTCTGTGAAAGACAAACTGGTCTGAGCCTTGAAGCCCCTTAAGCAAATCCGTTTCTGTACCACAGACTAAAAACAACTTTGTATGTGTGCTTAACTGGCACAACGCCCAAGGATCAATTGTTTGGTAGGTTGTTTGGCCTATGAGTCACTAAGAGTTAAATTACGCACAAATATCAAGTATTTTTTTCTTAATAAAAAGTTCCATAATGCACCTTTAGAGGTACTTGATTTATCTTCTTTTTTCAAGTTGTGGAACTATTTCCCCCCTTTTAGTATACATTTCTGTGAAAGTTACCCCTGCAAGTTGTGAAAAGTTAGGAATAACTTTGGACACAACACAAATTTGTATTTGGTTGTTTCCGCTTTCATTGTGTGTAATAAAAAAAAAGTGGTATATGGCCTTTAAATGTCAGGGGCAGTTCAACAAATAATTATAAGAATCAAAATGTTCACTTATTTATTCTGCTGATTATGAGATTTCCATTTCCCTTTGAAAGTATCATCGGGGCAGTGTTCACTACTGACACCTACTGGTAAAAAACAAATCCTAGAGAACAGCTTGTAGTGGCTTAAACTGTAGTCATTACGGTCTGACCTCCCTCCTGTCTGTGTGTGGAGTGTGTGTGTGTGTGTGTGTGTGTGTGTGTGTGTGTGTGGAGTGTGCACGTGCATGTGCATGTGCATGTGCATGTGTTTGTGCTGATGTTGTGCTGTTGAACAGGATGTGACGTCAAAAAAGGGCGTTCGAGTGGGAGAAAGAGAGGATACTTTACCTCCAGGATACAGACTCCAGGACATGGTCAGTTCGACATCCTCTGCCCCTTCAGCGGAGACCACGGGGAACCCTCTGCTCTTCTTTACGCTCCATCCTCCATGATCCATCCTCTTTGGGCTTCCTCTAGGCCGCATGTTTCCGACTGCTCCTCCTCTGCCCCATCACGAGGGCTGGGTACCGTTACATTTTGTTTCCGATACCAGTAATTTAACAATACTTGGTTTTCGATACCGATACCTGAACGATACTTTTTCCAATACCTACAGTGCCTCGCGAAAGTACTAATACACCTTGAACTTTTGCACATTTTGTCATGTTTACAACCCTAAGCGTAAAGATTTTATTTTGCATTTTTTACTGAAAGTTCACACACAAGTAACAGACAACTGTGAAGTGAAAGCAAAATGAAACATGATTCTGTTATTTTTCAAGAAGTAGAAAAGTGAAATGTGGAGCGTGCATAAGTATTCATACAGCATTTTCTGAGTGCATTAAATTGCCTTTATAACATTCCTAATGACTGCAGAAAGTTCACACCTTGCCCTAACCATTAAATAGAGGCCACCTGTGTGTGATCTACTCTCAGTATAATTCCAGCTGTTCTGTGAGGGCCTCAGAGCTATGGTCAGAGTGTATTGGTCACTAAACAACATCATGAAGGCCAAGGAGCTCACCAGAGAGGTCAGGGATAAAGCTGTGGAGAAGTTTAAAGCAGCGTTAAGTTATACAAAGATTTCCCAAGATTTGAACATCTCACGGAGCACTGTTCAATCCATCATTCAGAAATGGAAAGAGTATAGCACCACTGTGAACTTACCAAGACACGGCCGTCCACCTAAACTAACAGACCGAACAAGGAGAGCACTGGTCAGAAATGCAACCAAGTGCCCCAAGATAACTCTGGAGGAGCTGCGACGTCCTGCCGCTGAGCTGGGGGAATCTGTACATGGGACAACTATAAGTCATACTCTACACAAATCTGGCCTTCATGGACGAGTGGCAAGAAGAAAGCCATTATTGAAAGGAGGCCATAAGAAATCCCGTTTGAAGTTTGCTAGAAGTCATATGGAGGACACGGCTACCATGTGGAAGAAGGTGCTTTGGTCAGATGAAACAAAAATTGAACTTTTTGACCCAAATGCAAAACGTTATGTATGGAGCAAACCTAACACTGCTCATCGTCCTGAGTGCACCATCCCCAGGGTCAAATATGGTGGGGGGGCATCATGCTATGGGGCTGCTTTTCCTCAGCGGGGACTGGGAAGATTGTAAGAATAGTTGGGAAGATGGATGGAGCCAAATACAGAGACATTTTGGAGGAAAACCTGCTGGAGTCAGCAAGAGAATTGAGGCTGGGGCGGAGATTCACCTTCCAGCAGGACAATGACCCTAAACACAAACATCTACAATGGAATGGTTTAAGAACAAACATATTAATGTGTTAGAATGGCCCAGTCAAAGTCCTGACCTAAATCCTATTGAACATCTGTGGAAAGACCTGAAAACTGCTGTTCACAAACGCTCTCCTTCTAATGTGACAGAGCTTGAGTTGTTTTGTAAAGAGGAATGGGCTAAAATGTCAGTCTCTACATGTGCAAACCTTGTAGAGTCAAACCCCAGAAGACTTGCTGCTGTTATTGCAGCAAAAGGGGAATACCTCAATAAGGCAAATCTTTCTTGTGACGATACGGTCAACAGAAAGTTTCTCCCCAACCTCACCCCACCGCGATGACGCAGGCCCAGTAAAACACACAGCTCAGGTGAGCGCACGCACTGAAGTGTAAACCACTCCCACGGTGCCACCAATGCCCGTGGTGCAGAGGCGCGTGACACTATGCGCGTGCACGTACCCACTCACACGCCATTCATTCATAAGAGAAACCACCAAAACCCTTATACGGCTCCTACATGTTCATTTATTCCTTTTCCTTCCATTTCATTTCTTTACCCCCCAATTTTCATCCACGTTTTCATATATTTTTTATTCACCTTGTGTTTTACTTTTTTTACTTTTAAATTTTGTCATGACTAAAAGCATCAAACCTTGGATCTAATGATTGTATTTATTTTATTTTATATATATATATATATATATATATATATATATATATACAGTTTTGTATATATATATATATATATATATATATATATATATATATATATATATATATATACAAAACTGGTATCGTTTAACGGTACCCAGCTCGACCCATCACTGTCACTTACTAATCTTTGTGTCAAACGGCTGCTGTTCTCTCACTAATACTCCTTTATTTGCTTCTTACTAAAATGAAGGAAAAAAATTCTTGGCCCCATCACCGTTGAATTTTCTCGTTTGTTTCTGCTGTACAGGCTCCAGTCCCGGCAGACGCCAAACCAGCCGAAGTCCCGGTGAGTACGCACACTCAATAGGTCCCATTTCCAAAAGTCATTAATGAGGGATTCAAACACGCAGTACTCTGTAGTGTTTCCTGCAGTAGTTGGAATGTAGGCGTGTCTGGGCCTGTCCTGTATTGACCCTGAGGAGACTGCCCCCTGCTGGACCAGAGCTGCACCCACACCCCAGCTCATTTTCTGTCCCATGAACAGGAGCCAAAAGCTGCTCTCAGGCGGTGTCCGAATGTCCACACTGTCCCGAGGTCACACCATTTTGTCCTGGTGTCCGAATGTCCCACAACATATTCTGTAGTATTCTGTATAGAGCACTATAGACCACAATGCACTGGGAGAGTCGGAGACCAGCTGAGATCCGAGCTGTTTTCATTCATGTCACATCCATGTGAAATAAAACGTTTCTGACTAATATTTATCCTAAATATATTTTAGTGACTTGTGACAGTCCATTGATTTGTAAAACATTTCAATTTACAGACATCACTTTGGGTTTTTACTTTTAGAAATGTGTGTGAAATGTGAATGAAATGCCTTGTGCTGAAACAGTTCAGGAGATCACAACACAAATGGATTAGGTCTTTATTCCATAGAAATTACATTTTAACTCAATTTAACTCGAAAGGGAGGCTAAAAACTTTTGAAACATTTTAAAGTGCCTTATCAATTTTATTAAAATGAAACAAATCATGTCCTTTGTTGCTCCATGAAGCAGTAACATCTGCTTTAATGTTTGAATTAATTTATATAAATTTCACTTGTTTTTAACAAAACAAATTACACACTAAACAATAAAGTGGCAAAAACCTAAAAATAATTTGACCAAATCTTAATAAAAACATTGTCTTTTTTGTAAAAAGACTACCGGAACACGGGCTGCAGAGCCTTAAAAACAAGTCAAAGTATGTTTTTTTTTTGTCAAGTGGAATTTAAGTGCTTTAACAAGTCACACAGGCCAGCACCACCTTTTTTTCCTCTTGATTTCTTGAGAGCTGTGGTGCATTATGGGTAATTTTGGCTTGAGCAAGGCAGTGAAGGCTACACTGATGGTATATTAGCCAAATGCTAACCAAAGGGAGGACACGGGCCTCCAGACGACTTGAGCATTGGAACAGCACTTGGGCGGCGAGTGATGATGTGGATCCCTGACCACGCCCACTTCAGACCGGGTCAAGGCGAGGGACCTTTGGGACCTGGGCCCAGGTGGAGGAGAGGTGGTGGAGGGTCACAGCATGGCTGGGAACGGCCGAGTAATTGACCAGGAAGCTTAAGGGTATCCTGGGCGATGATTGGCTGACGCGGAGGTGCGGCTTGAGCTGGGGCCGTGATTGGATGATTGGTAAAGGCTGCTGATGAGGCAATGACTGAAGGCTACACTGATGTGTCCTTCGTATATTAGCCACATGCTAACCAAAGGGAGGACAATGACTGAAGGCTACACTGATTTATCCTTGGTATATTAGCCACATGCTAACCAAAGGGAGGACAATGAATGAAGGCTACAGGTACATCTGCGCAGAAGCTTCATTACTGACATGACCCTTTCTTCATCGAACCATCTTTAACTGCGCACAGCAAACAGTAGGATTCTCAGTATGTCTCTGTGTTCATGTTTCCAGTCCTAAAACTAAGTGACAGGGATCAAAAGGAATTTCAGTGTCTAATACATGGTTGATCTCTGTACCAACGTGTTGAATTTGAGAACAAAACTCTGAAATGACAGTATGTTCCCATGCTGACATTTTGTCAGACACGCCCCTTTAATGAACTTCATTTGGACTGTTATTGGTTTGTTTATTTGCAGAAGCCGATGAGCACGGCCAACGCCCTGGACCTCCTCGCTGGGGACTTCATGTGTGAGACACCACAGGTGAGAATGTTCGGATCTGTCCTCATGAAAAGTCTGGAGCACTTTGATCTGACGTGGCTTTGTTTTTCTTCTTCTCAGAAACCTGTAGAAACCATCAGCGCTGCGTCTACGGCTCCTTCCAACTTCGCTCCAGCCCCGACGCCAACAAAGGTACGAATAACTGAGTACCAGCCGCTGAGGCAAGTGTCAAATAATGTAACAACATGCGTCTGTGCTGCAGAAGGCCCAGCCTGCGGCGCCCCCTGCTGATAAGAAGGCCAAACTGGATGCAGACCTGTTCTCCCTCAGCGCCGCCACCCCCTCTGTGAGTCTACTGCAGTAATTACAAGTATCTCAGTACTTTATATGCGAGTACAAAAGGTCCATCTGCCTGTAGAGTCATAGCAGTGTTTCCGGATCTGTGATAATCCTGTGAAATTAGGATCTCTCCAGAGCGGGACAGAGGGCTGTATTTAACTCACTCATTTCCAAGGAGAAAAGCTAAGGCTGCTGTTTCAGTGCGAGAGAAGAACAAGCCATCCAAGTCAGCTAAGCCACACAAGCCTTCTATGTGTCTGGCTGATGGACGTTCACTAAACGGATGAACTGCTAAGCTCTTCAGAAGATGGTGAAAGACTGTTGTGGAGCGGAGGGAGCTGCGCAGGAGGAAGCGGGTCAGGGGAGACTGAAGGTAGCCAGGTTTCCTCTGGGTGCTGCAGGTTCCCCCGACCTCCAAAAACCTGCTGGTCAGGTTGACCCACAGTGGCAGCGCGGCTCAGGACTAACACCTGAACACTATTTTGTTGTTCAATGAAAAATACTTACTTCCGTGTGACACTAAAAACAATGGCAGTAGAGCTTGATAATAGTAAAATAAATGACTATTAATTTCTCTGTCTGTCCAGGGCCCTGTCTCTGCAGCTGCTCCAGTCGCCTCTAAAGCCCAGGGTCCCAGTGCCAAGTCTCCCTCGGTACAGCTCCGCTCTCTCCCTCTTAAAGATGGTGCAAATGTCTGACCTGATGAATGTGTGCTGTTTCATTCACAGATGTCTCTGGACGCTCTGAGTGCTCTGGAAGACCTTCTACCTTCAGCAGAACCTCCCAAACCAGAGCCCGCCGTCAGACCGGAGGACATCGTCTCGGTGAGAACGTCAGGGTCACATTTATGATCAAGTTCAGTTTATGTTCCATAGTGTAAAGTGTCGGTCTGTCTGGTGGGTGTGTGCTTTACGCTTAAGGAAACATCGGAGTCGTTAGAAACTGGTAGTCAGGCTGGCAAACCTCCTTTTGAAAGACTATAAAAGAGCAAGAGAGAAAATAAATTCAGCATTCAGCAGCGTCACAAGCACAAGGACAGGGAGACCCGACACCCCCGGTCAACCCGTGGGGCCCGTTTGAGTGACGGCCAGCTGCAGCCCTGTTTTTTAATGTATGCGGGTTCGGGTTGGGTCGGGAAACGGAGACACTTTTCTTCGGGCCAGGTGGGTCAGGTTTGATTTACAGCGGGTCGGGTTGGTGCGGGTCAGAAACAAAGCTGACCCGCACATTTCTAACGAGGACAGTGAAGAGAAGCATTACACAGTACATTCTTGTACATTTAAGAGTAGGGTTGGGTACTGTTGAACCATACCAGTATCGAAAAGAATAGCTTAGGTACTGCTGATATAAAAGAAGTATACAAAATAAAAAAAATAATGTTTTGATGCTGTTGGGAGGGACAGCATTAAAGGAAGTGACTTGGTTATTTTTTCCCCCAAATTTGTATTTTTTTGTCCCAATTTGACCTATTTTTATAACTAATATGTTCTCCCATTTTTTCCCAAATCTCTTTTTTCTGAATTTTTCCCCATTTTATCAACACAATTTCTCCCAAATGATTCCCCGTTTTTCACATATTTCCTGACATTAGTGACTACACGCATTATTGCACATGTTTTAGTATGGTTAAAGTACTGTTATCCAGCCCTATTTGCGAGCGGTTAACTGGGTCTCCCTGTGGCCATGGCGTGGCCTGTGAGCTCATCCCTGTGGTGTTTCAGGAGGCGACGGTGACGGAGGAGGAGGCCGTGCTAGTGGGAGAGCGAGATGACTCTCTTCCTCCAGAATACAGGCCCAAACCTGGGGAGATCAGCCAGCTGCCTGCTCTCAAACCTCAGCCCAGTCTGGACACCACTGAGGCCCTGGACATCCTCTCGGGGGGCTTCAGCAACCCCTCCAAGGCTGCTGTCCAGGTAAGGCCTCCTCTGCGCCCCCTGGAGGAGGAGTTAGACGGACAGATGTTTGACTGCTGTGTCTCCTGCAGAAGTGTCCTGCTCCTCCGGCCGATAAGAAGCCTCGGATGGAGAGCGACAAGTTCTCCCTGGAGGCGGGACTGACCCCGTCCTCTGCAAAGGTACTCGTCCTCCTCTGCTTTCCACAAACATTCCTGCATAAATGAGTCTTTATTTCTTTGTCCATCACATGTGTTGACGTCATTATTGACTCTGTCTTTTTGTAGAAAGTGGAGTCGTCCGCTCTTCCTCCGCCGAAGAAGAAATCTGACACCAAAACTGAGAAAAAAACCGAGAAGAAAACGGAGAAACTTGCAGCAGTTAAAGTGTCCACCGTTGCCGAAGAGGTGAGATGGGTGGGGCTTATGGGGGAGATGGGTGGGGCTTATGGGGGAGATGGGTGGGCCTTATGGGGGAGAGGGGCAGGGCTTACAGGTAAGAATTCCAGATGGTCTAATGTTAAGGCGAGACGCTGCCGGCGAAAAAGGAAAAATAAATGTAGAGATATCAATGTGAAACACCTGCTGTAGATAACTGACATACAAATGAGGAAAATATATTATTGCAAGTTTTCTGTCAGAAAATAAGTCATTTTAGGAGTAAAGATTGACTACATTGCCAATATTTGCTGCTCAGAGGTCATTGGGATCTTGTTTAGTTTTTCAATTAACGAGTTATCAGTAGAAAATTCTCTTTTTTTTAATATATTTTTTGGCTTAAATGAATGTGTCAGGAATTAGATACTGAAAAATCCCTGAAAAAAGCTTCCAAATGTTGCCGAGTCAAATGGTGCATTCATGTGGACTAGGGGGCTTTCCCGAGATGTGACATCATTGTCTCCAGTTGGTTTGTGTTCATGTGGTTATTATGTGGGAAAACGGTCTTTTATCATTGGTTAGCGCTTAGCTGAGCTAATCATTTAAATGTGGCGTTGTCTCAAAAGCGAAATGTTAGTGTTTATTTTTTTATTTTATGACACGTAAATTCACTTTTTCCTCACATTGATGTCGGGCATTTCACTCGCAATTTTGTTACTACGAGGATGAAGACTGCAAACACTAAACTCAAAAAAGTATCAGTTTAACTAAAAAGCTCACGTTAGACGATAAAAGAACAAATCGGCTGATTTCCTCAGTCAGGTGCGGAAGTCGGGAAGCTCGTTTGGACCAGAGTTCTCGAGGACCACATGAACGCACCAAAACACTGTCTATCGATAGAGATAGAGAATATTTAAATTACTGTTAGGAAGATATGTACACTTTAGAGTTCATTTCCAATGTCAAGAAATGTGGAAAACTGTAAATAAAAAAAATAGGAGAAAAATTAGGAAAAAGTTGGAGCAAAATGGAAAAAAAAAAATAATAATACTGGGAGACCCATTTCGCTGCTGTCTCCCACAAAGGAAACAACCATATTTGGATGGTCATCTCGGTCATGCTGCCATCTACTGTTGATTTGAAGGTATTGTTTTTAAAATAGTTTGATTTTTCCTTTTCCCGTCAAAGCTCAAATGAAGTGTGTTTATTGTGCAGGAAGCTCGTAGTTTATGGGAATATTTGATCTAATCTTTTCTGCTCACATCGCGCTAGTTTTGTCGACTAAAGTTCATGGTCTAACGGTAAAGTCATGAGAAAACGATGTGACGTCAGTCGGTGTGTGATGAACGTGTGGACCTTCAGACCTGACTGAAGCTTCTCTTGTTTCCGCCGCAGATGTCTCTGGACGCTCTGAGCGCTCTGGACGACCTCCTACCTTCAGCAGAACCTCCCAAACCGCTGCCCGCTCTGAGGCCGGAGGACATCGTCTCGGTGAGAACTTTCTTCTGCATGTTTGGGTGTACAGATTCATGGCCAAGTTCAGTTTTGCACAGATATATCACATCAGGTAAAACAGATGATTTAAAACAAGCGAGGGTGAGGGCCTCTATCGCCACTTGCAGTTTAATTGTCATTTTATTTTGAAGCTCTTGCCCAGAAAGCCTCAAAACTCACTTTCCTTGCTCTGAGTGTAGCAGGGTGCATTCCATTTGTACTCGGACGTCGGAATTTCAGTTTGAAAATTAAACCAGAGCTCGCCCCAATGTCAGATTTCCCACTGAGAACGTCGGGCGATCCTCACAACATGGCCACGCGCAGTGTTGGCTGTAAATAAAAACTCCAACCACACTATTTTTACGTTTCTTGTGTGCTTAACTCTTTAGTCATCTACTGCCTCCTGCTGTCTGCCATTTAGCTCCTGCAAAGGAGTTGTTCAAAATGGACTGTTTGCTTTGTGATGCTAATGATGCTAATGTCCACCGCACTCTCTAAATGATTTATTACATTATTTAGTAGAGTATAAATCCGACCACAGCTTTGTTGCTTAAATTCTTTTTTTGTGTCACTGTCATTAAAATTTGACTTGACAATTGGAACACTGAAACAAAAACATTAAAATGCTTTCCCAGCTCAGAGGACTAATGGAACACAGCATAATATAATCCCCCCCTTTTACACTGACACTTCCTGACCAGCAGGTGGACCCCTGTAGTCAAGTGTTTCCACCGGTCAGACAAGGGTCAGCAGGTCATATGGATTTAATATTGAATCATTTAGCCGCTGTTATCACAACTTTAGCTGGTGTTAGCATAACATTAGCATGTAGCTCACCTCCATAGCTCCTTCTTTCCTCCTAGTATTTGCCTTGGCACCTCCTGAATAATTCCATGAACCCCACATTGTTCTCATCGCGGCTCCCGTTCATCATCGTTCTGTGATTCCTTCAGCAGTGTTGCGCGTCCACAACAATGACAACAGTCTAAGGACCGTTTTCACACATGTTGGAGCTTTGTAGGTCGCCTCGAGACCGCCTTAGCTCCAACTGTATTTACTCCAAAGTTAGTTCAGTCCATGTTCACACGCGCTCGCACACAACATCACAACATCAGCCACGTAACAACAAACTTATTTCCATGACAACGGGCATCGACCTTTCAATGTGCCGACACTGACGCGCGCACGTACGTGCACACTTCCCCGATGTTACTGTGGTCACTCCTCTCCCTCGTGGTTAAATACACTGAGGCTTATAGACGCGGAGAAATGTACTTCATCAGCACATGGAGAGGAAAGTTTCACTGCAGCAGGAAGGGAAAGACAGGAAAGAGAGGTGGACCTGATGATTTAAAGTGAATCCATTTTGCCTCATCACAGTAATCCAAACGTCCTCATGCAGCGCATAGTCATTCTTTCTTCGTACAAAAAAGAGGTGTCAAAGCGAGAATAGTTCACCAGAGGTCGGCCGCATTCAGACCACAACCGCCCGACGCAGAGAGCGAGATGCGCTGCTCCGAGACCTCCTGTTTCAGCCGCAGTCGGAGCGGCTGTTTAGACCGTCGTAAAGTGCTGAGGTTAGATTCACACTGACCCTAAAGTGCTGCGGTTAGATTCACACTGACCCTAAAGTGCTGAGGTTAGATTCACACTGACCCTAAAGTGCTGAGGTTAGATTCACACTGACCCTAAAGTGCTGCGGTTAGATTCACACTGACCCTAAAGTGCTGCGGTTAGATTCACACTGACCCTAAAATGCTGAGGTTAGATTCACACTGACCCTAAAGTGCTGAGGTTAGATTCACACTGACCCTAAAGTGCTGAGGTTAGATTCACACTGACCCTAAAGTGCTGAGGTTAGATTCACACTGACCCTAAAGTGCTGAGGTTAGATTCACACTGACCCTAAAGTGCTGAGGTTAGATTCGCACTGACCCTAAAGTGCCGCGGTTAGATTCGCACTGACCCTAAAGTGCCGCGGTTAGATTCACACTGACCCTAAAGTGCTGAGGTTAGATTCACACTGACCCTAAAGTGCCGCGGTTAGATTCGCACTGACCCTAAAGTGCCGCGGTTAGATTCACACTGACCCTAAAGTGCTGAGGTTAGATTCACACTGACCCTAAAGTGCTGAGGTTAGATTCACACTGACCCTAAAGTGCTGCGGTTAGATTCGCACTGACCCTAAAGTGCTGAGGTTAGATTCGCACTGACCCTAAAGTGCTGAGGTTAGATTCGCACTGACCCTAAAGTGCTGAGGTTAGATTCGCACTGACCCTAAAGTGCTGAGGTTAGATTCACACTGACCCTAAAGTGCTGAGGTTAGATTCACACTGACCCTAAAGTGCCGCGGTTAGATTCACACTGACCCTAAAGTGCTGCGGTTAGATTCACACTGACCCTAAAGTGCTGAGGTTAGATTCGCACTGACCCTAAAGTGCTGAGGTTAGATTCGCACTGACCCTAAAGTGCTGAGGTTAGATTCGCACTGACCCTAAAGTGCTGAGGTTAGATTCGCACTGACCCTAAAGTGCTGAGGTTAGATTCACACTGACCCTAAAGTGCTGAGGTTAGATTCACACTGACCCTAAAGTGCCGCGGTTAGATTCACACTGACCCTAAAGTGCTGAGGTTAGATTCACACTGACCCTAAATTGCCGCTCTCGGGCCGAAAGTCCCTTTAAGTCGACCTAACTGGAGCCTGTGTGAAAACGGCCTGAACGCAGGCGCTGCTGCGTACTGCGGCCAAACAGTCCCGGGATGAAACGTGCTATTTTATTACCCAAATCATTTTTGATGCCATACTCGTTTAACGGTACCCAGCCCTGGTGAGGTTTGTGAGGCGCGGAACCGATACCAGTCTGGGCTGCAGTGCTCGATGACTAAAGCTCTGTAAAGCGATAAAGGCTTTGTGGCCCCTTAAAGGAACAGGCCACCATTTCCCCATACTGAAATCTGTTCTTCCCTGAGCTTAGACGAGTTGATACGTACCTGTCTGGTCTCTGTGCGTGTGCTCAGTCACGCAAAAAGACCAAAGCTGTTGTTAGCATTTAGCCTCTCCTCCGCTCCTCTATGGACCCAAACGGTGATGAAGTTAGAAGAGACCAAATATATACAAATATTCCAGCTCTGACGCTGTGGTGTTTCAGGAGGCGAAGGTGAAGGCGGAGGAGGCCGTGCTAGTGGGAGAGCGAGAGGACTCTCTTCCTCCAGAATACAGGCTCAAACCTGGGGAGATCAGCCAGCCGCCTGCTCTCAAACCTCAGCCCAGTCTGGACACCACTGATGCCCTGGACATCCTCTCAGGGGGCTTCAGCTCCTCCTGCGCACCTTCCACTAAGACGGCACCCTCTGCTCAGGTAACTGCTCATCAAGTTGGAGGCACATGGAGCTTTCTGTCCGTCTAACTGTCCTCGTGACTCCCTCAGCCCACATCGCCCCCTGCTGAGTCCCTGTCAGCGCTGGACTGTCTGTCGCAGGATTTCGTGAGTCCGTCGAAAGGCACCGCGGTCCAGGCTCAGGCCCCTCCCCCTCAGGTGAGTTTTTGAAGGAGATTGTCCCGCAGCTTATTTCTACAGCCTCCTCCTCTGACCTGTGTCTGTGCAGAAATCCTCTGCTGTGGCACCAGTGTCTTGCACGGCGCCGGTCTCCGCCGTGAAGAAACCTGAGGCCAAGAAATCTTCATCAGAGAAGCCCAAGCACTCGGCCCCACCGCTCGCAAAGGTCCGACCCTCTCTGCTTTTCATAGTTGTCTTTTTCTTGTTTTTTAATGCAATATTTTCTCCATATTCTTCCTTTTTTTGTCTTTAGTAATTTATTTCCTATTTCTTTTCTCTCTTTTTTACTACCATACAGCAGATTAGTGATTTTCACAATAAAATCAGCATTATGAAATGAAATAGGAATGTTTTTTTTTTAAAGAATATTCCAGATTTTCACTTTAAGAGAAGATTTTTGCAGTTTGTCATTTTCTGCGGCAGATTCCGCTTCCTTGTAGCCGTCCATCTTTAATTTTCTCTGTTCAGTTGGTTGGTCTGTGCCTGTCTCATCTCACTGTAACTTCTCCTCAGGATGGCTCCATGTCTCTGGACGCTCTGAGTGCTCTGGAAGACCTTCTACCTTCAGCAGAACCTCCCAAACCAGAGCCCGCCGTCAGACCAGAGGACATCGTCTCGGTGAGACCGACGTCCCTCCTCACGCTCTGTACAGTCCAGGAGATCAGGTGTAGATGTATATGTGGTGTTTCAGGAGGCGAAGGTGAAGGAGGAGGAGGCCGTGCTAGTGGGAGAGCGAGATGACTCTCTTCCTCCAGAATACAGGCGCAAACCTGGGGAGATCAGCCAGCCGCCTGCTCTCAAACCTCAGCCCAGTCTGGACACCACTGAGGCCCTGGACATCCTCTCAGGGGGCTTCAGCTCCTCCTGCGCACCTTCCACTCAGGTATAGGGCTGAAGACCATTATTTTCGATACCGATACTTTAACGATACTTGGTAGGGGCGACGGTGGCGCAGATGGTAGAGCGGGTCGTCTCATGATCGGAGGGTCGGGGGTTCGAATCCCGCCTCCTGAAGGTGCACATTGTCGTTGTGTCCTTGGGCAAGACACGTCACCCAGCTTGCCTTCAGTGTCTGCGTACACTGGTGTATGAATGGGTGAGAGGTTCCTTGCTGTATCAAATCAAATCAAATCAAACTTTATTTATAAAGCACTTTTCTTACAAAATGTAACACAAAGTGCTTTACAGTGCTTAAAAATCATTAAAATGGTCCCAACCAGCAAATATACATAAATTATATAACCCCACCACCTCCCCCCACTCCACCCGCACACACAGACACACAGACACATATACGTACAGACAGCCAGCAGTTAAAAGTCTTAAATAAAAATGGACATAGAGTTGAGTACGTAAGGCTGGGTACAGATGGACCGAAAGAGGAAACATCATCCAAGGAGCGTCTGCACCAGGAGCAGCCCATCGGCCACAGCCACAGAGCGCCGACTCGGGGTGCCCGGAGTAGGTACCTCCATCCAGGCACCCCCAGGCCACAGCCAACCAGCAGCAGAGGGCTCCAGGAATATATATATATATATTTTAAAAATAGCTAAAATTCTTTTAGCGCTTTGAGTGCCTAACGTAGGTGGAAAAGCTGAGACCATTTACTTGGTGTTCAATACCGATACCTGAACATATTTTTACATTTATTTATATATATATTTGTTCAAGTTTTCCCCCAATTTTATTATTTTCCCCTGAAATTTTTTCCACTTTTTTTTTCTTTTGTGTTTTCAACTTGTGGGCCACTTTTTTCTTAGATTATTATTATTTATTTATTTATTTTCTCTGCCCATGACCGCTCTTCCTCTCCCCATGACTGCTCTTCCTCTCCCCATGACCGCTCTTCCTCTCCCCATGACCGCTCTTCCTCTCCCCATGACTGCTCTTCCTCTCCCCATGACTGCTCTTCCTCTCCCCATGACTGCTCTTCCTCTGCCCTCTCAGCTCTTCTTTTGCCCCTGACTGCTCTTCTTCTGCCCCCGACTGCCTTTCCTCTGACCCTCTCTTGTGGCACCAAGAGCCCCCACAGCTGCAGCACAGTGGAGCCGTCACAAGAGGTACGACAGGAAACAAAAAAGGACAAACGAGAGATGGTGAAAGACTGTTGTGAAGCGGAGGGAGGGAGGAGGAGGTGGAGCTGACCAGTGCAGGACACCACGCTCTGAAACCGGGACAAACCCAGGAGGCGCGGCACCATTTCAGAGGATCAGAGGTCAGCCAGCCAGGTTTCTTCCGAGTGCTACAGTTTCCCCGACCTCCAAGGTCATGTGGGTCAGGTTGACACAGTGGCAGCGCGGCTCAGGCGCAGCAGCTCAGGACTAACACCTGAACACTATTTCATTGTACAGTTGTACAATGACAATAAAGCACTTACTTACTTACTCTGCTCTTCTTCTGCCCCTGACTGCTCTTCTTCTGCCCCTCTCTGCTCTTCTTCTGCCCCTCTCTGCACTTCTAATGCCCCTGACTGCTCTTCTTCTGCCCCTCTCTGCTCTTCTTCTGCCCCTCTCTGCTCTTCTTCTGCCCCTCACCGCTCTTCATCTCTCCGCAGTCGGCCCAGAACGCTGTCTCCGGAGACTTTGTGGCTGCCTCCTCTGCACCTTCCACACAGGTCAGTTTTAATGACACCCATCACTCTTCACACTCGTCCTCTGCACTTCTGGGTGGCTTCTGTGAGTTCATTTCGTTGAATAAAACCCAGTTCATTCTAATCCTAAGTGACAAAGGATGGAAACACGTGTATGTTTTTTTGTCGACTAAAACTGCCCCTCGCTCCTCTACTTCTCTCCACAGTCGGCGGCTGACGCGGCGTTAGACGCTCTGTCTGGAGACTTTGTGGCGCCCTCTACTGCCCCCACAGTGCAGTCCTCGGCCTGCGCCCCGGATGCCCCGGTGAGTGAGGTGGTGGTAGTAGTAGTAGTAGTCGTGGCCATAATGAGCAACAATAGCAAAATGGGCAAAATAGACAGTGATTTTAAATTTGATAAAAGGACCAATGGCGTTTTAAAATCGGGTTTTTATCATCTTCATCTTTTATCCAAAGGTAAGCCTTTTTTATCTTTTAATCTTTCTGAGCAAGTCGTGCACGCTTTTATTTCAAGCCGTCTGGATGACTGTAATGCACTTTACTCGGGCATCAGCCAGAAAGCACTCTCTCGTTTGCAGTGAGTCCAGAACGCTGCGGCACGACTCTTAACAGGGACTAACAAACGTGAACATATCACCCCAATCCTTGCGTCCTTGCACTGGCCCCCTGTTCATTTTAGAATTGTATATTTTGTTTTTAAAGCTTTGAATGGACTGGCCCCTCAGTATATTACAGACCTCATCCAAATTTACCGGCCCGGAGGTCTGAGGGCCAGCTCCAGCTCGTGGTTTATACTTTGGCTTTTAGCACCGCGTAAGTTGTGTGGTCCCCCTGTGTCTTTTTATCTATTTTATTGAGTTTTATTTTTGTTTGTAGTTTTCAATGTGTTTTTATTTCTATTTATTCTTTGAAACTGTTATATTTCTATGTATTATTTTATACTCATTTAGTGGTGGAGCTCATGTTTTGGTTTTATTGTTGTTGTGGTCGCATGTTCAGCACTTTGGAAACGTTTTGTTGTTTAAATGTGCTATATAAATAAAGTGGATTGGATTGAACAAGCACATTTAATTGGCAAATTTCCGCCAGCTCTGTTGACGAGACATTGCACAGACTGAAGGCGAAGTAAGGGAAAAGAAAAGGGCTTTTGTACATTTCAGGGGAGCCACCTGCTGACAGTTACAAGCATAGAAGTAAAAAGGAGTTAGCAAGCCTGTTCATGTATTTTTGCTATAGTAGTTCGCATTAGTCTGTTCATGTATTTTTTCCTACAGTCGGTAGCATAAGCCTGTTCAATGTATTTTTCCTATAGTAGTTCGCATTAGCCTGTTCATGTATTTTTCCTATAGTTGTTCGCATTAGCCTGTTCAATGTATTTTTCCTATAGTTGTTCGCATTAGCCTGTTCAATGTATTTTTCCTATAGTTGTTCGCATTAGCCTGTTCAATGTATTTTTCCTATAGTTGTTCGCATTAGCCTGTGTAATGTATTTATCCTATAGGTGTTCACATTAGCCTGTTCAATGTATTTTTCCTATAGGTGTTCGCATTAGCCTGTTCAATGTATTTTTCCTATAGTTGTTCGCATTAGCCTGTGTAATGTATTTATCCTATAGGTGTTCGCATTAGCCTGTTCAATGTATTTTTCCTATAGTTGTTCGCATTAGCCTGTTCAATGTATTTTTCCTATAGGTGTTCGCATTAGCCTGTTCAATGTATTTTTCCTATAGGTGTTCGCATTAGCCTGTTCAATGTATTTTTCCTATAGGTGTTCGCATTAGCCTGTTCAAGGTATTTTTCCTATAGGTGTTTGCATTAGCCTGTTCAAGGTATTTTTCCTATAGGTGTTCGCATTAGCCTGTTCAATGTATTTTTCCTATAGGCGTTCGCATTAGCCTGTTCAATGTATTTTTCCTATAGGCGTTCGCATTAGCCTGTTCAATGTATTTTTCCTATAGGTGTTCGCATTAGCCTGTTCAATGTATTTTTCCTATAGGCGTTCGCATTAGCCTGTTTCATGTATTTTTCGGCCAAAGCCTCGTTAGACATTATTACTAAATGTAAAGACCTTTGGAGATCCTAGATAAGAAGCATATAAAAGTGTCCTCCTGTAGTGACTCTTGTTCTCGTCTGACATCTTTGTTTCCTGTGTTTTCGTGCTGTCTCTCCGGCGGTGGCCAGTTGGCGGCTGGAGCGGACTCTGCCCTAGATGAGCTCTCGGACTTCCTGAAGGACATTGCCCCCACGCCCCAACCAGAGCCGCCCATGCCCACCAACATCGTCAAGGTACGGGAGAGCACCTGAGGCAGTCTGACACACAGGGAGGGAGGGCACCACAGACGGTCTGATGCTGTGCTTCGGGGGTTCGCCAGGGCTCAGTCTTGGGGCCAATCCTGTTTGCCCTTTCGGGAAGATCCTTCATGTGCCGTGTGGCTTTAAGAGACGGTATTCAGCATAAATCCATTGACTTTCAGGAGAAGCAGCACGAGGAGAAGCGTCTGATAAAGATGGGAGAGCGAGACGACACTCTTCCACCAGAATACAGGCCCACGAAGGAGGAGCTAAAGGTACAAGTACACACTACCATGGGAGTACTACACACAGTACTGCAGGAGTACAGCAAAAATACACACTGCTAGATACAGATGGCAAGGGGAAGGACGTTTGTTGTGGAAATCAACTTTTTTCATAATTGTTTGCCGTTTCCTGGTGGAGTATAGGCATATTTAAAACACTAAAGTCAAGTCCAAATCAGGTCCATATGAATGTTTTTTTATTTTTTATAGCAGATTGTCCAGTTAAAGTGGAAAAACTGGCACTTGAAGCTAGTGTTAGCCTATGTAGCATGAAGCTAGTGTTAGTATCTTCAGTTATTTATGTGCTGTTGAACCACTTTGCTCTTTTCCATGTCTCTGTAACTTTATTTGGGAGTACATCCATAATTGGAGATTTATTAAAGTCGTGGTGGGTGAAAGAGTTGGCCATTTGTGAGCGTTCCCTAAGATGTCGTCTGTATCTATAACCTCACCCCTATCCCCCCATACACACTCATACAGCCGCTTGAATCTGTGATCTGGTCAAATATTTTCAAACGAAAGATGTTTCCCATTATGTGTGATTTCAGAAAATGCAGAATGAAAAGAAGAAGGCGCCGAAGTCTCCCAAAGAGGCGAGTGACCCATCATCATCGCACCACCACCATCATCATCATCACACCGTCACCTCTTAGTCTTAGTGTCATTTTGTCATTTCTATATGTGATAGTTTTAGTCAGTTCTCGTATTAGATCAAATGAATGTAAGTATTGTAAATGTGTGAAGGTTGAAGGTCGTGGGAAGCTTTTGTCAGATAGAAATCTCCACAATCGGTCAAGATTATTTATATGCACATTTACAAATGTGCATATAAACTGCCCCAAAGTGCTGTACCCACAATCAATAAAAAAAAAAATCTAACATTTTATGCCTTGCTCAACTTAAAACAAAAAAGTGTTTTTTAAGCTGTGACTTGAAACTCTCCACTGAAGCAGCCGCTCTAATGTTTAATGGGAGAGAGTTCCACAGTTTGGGACCGGCGACTGTAAAAGCTCGTTTACTTTTAGACCTGGGACAGTCTGAGAACAGCTGGTCAGAAGACCTTTCAGATAAATACGAAGCGAGACAGTTACAGATTTATGATTAATATTAGTCAGCTCAGTTTGATTTAACATGGGTTTGTCATGAATGATGAAACCAGGGGGCGCTATCGATCATTTTACAGCTCCAGCTAAAGGTCTGAGCTAATTTTAGCCTTTTTTTCCGTGTGAACATTCGGACACCGGACAAGACACATGATGTTTAATCTGTGTGATTTTTGAGCAGAAGCCGATGGACGATAAAACGGCTCTGGACCTTCTCGCTGGAGACTTTGAATGTCCTGCACCTGCCTCCTCTGCATCAGCTCCAGTTTCCTCCTCTGCGCCGGCCACAGTCTCAGACCCACAGAAGGTACTGTGTGACAATGTATCGAGTTTACGAAATATATCGCTGTATTTTTATGATGTCATGCGGCTGCAGTGCTCTAATCATGGCCAAAAGACATGAATGCTAAAAAGGTTCAAAATCCCATAAGTTTATTTATAATTGTGATGCATCGTTATATTATTTTGTAAAATATATAGATTATTGCTGTATTGGAATATCATGAGATTATCGTTATTGTGAGCCATGTATCATGAATCGTGAGGTACCAGAGGGTTCCACCCCTTATCGGCACGATGCGTTAAGAATATAATTTCCCCATCAACAATTCCCCAATCACGGTTTTCTTTTCACGCTGTGATTGGAATGTGGAAACTTTATTTTTATTAAGATCGGCACATAATAGAATACACCTGGAGCTGGCGGACAAGGCGGGTCATCCAATCCGTGATCCTGGGCTATACGCACGGCCTTTGAGGCCATTAGGGCTAGGGTAAATGATACCAGTATGGTATCGCAAAAGAAGGTTTAGGTACTTCTGGTATCAAAAATAAAACAATTTAAAGCAGGTACCGAAAAAAAAAAGAAATCTTTAAATCCAAGTTTTGATACGGTTGGTCATTAAAAATAGGAGGAAAAAATGTGGAGGAAATTGGGGGAATGGGGGAGAAAAAGGGACCACATTTAGAAGGAAATGTAAGTAAAGTGAAACACGGGGTGAGATTGTGAAAATATTTGGGGAGATGGTCTACCCAAAAGGGTAAAAATAGGAAAATAAAACGGAAAACAAGTTGGAAAGTTTTTCTTCTTTTTTTTTCTCTGTCATTTTGTAGTTAAAGGAAGCTTCTTTTGTTTCACTTAAAGGAAAGGGAATCTGTTTTATGGTTCAATATGACAAATTGACAGTATTTGTTTGGGAATCAAAAAGAGTATCGTTCAGGGTTAGGTATGGAGAAAAAAAAGGTACCTAGCCCAAGTCGCAGTTATGGTTAAACCCAGTGTTAGGAAGGGGGGCGGGGGGGCGGAGGTGTTTGCGGCGGCCATTGACTGTTGTACATGTTTTGGTTTTCAGCCAATGTCTGGGAACGTCCTGGAATCGCTGTCGGACACGCTGCTGCCAGACGTGCTCAAAAAGACGGAGAAACCAAAGGTAAAAATGCAACTCTGAGTCAAAACTCTCACCCGAGCATTAGCCGTCGCTAATTTCATGGACTCACATTTAAGTCCAGACGCTGCGGGGGGAAACACGGAGCCCCCCGCCATGTCGGGTTTAGAGATCAGTGTTTTAGCATCTTAGTTTTGATGTGAGAGTAAAAAAACAGACCAAACTCTCCCTTTTACGAAGTTTATTTATGACGTTTTGTCTGAAATCATTCCAACAAATACTGCCAAGTTTGGGATCCACGCGACGCACAGAATCCATAAATGTTCATTTCTTTTGTGGAAGACACCAGCCACCATATCTATATCTATTTTCCCATATCTAATTCCTGACAGATTTGTTCACTAATAACTAGTTAATCGTCCTTGGGCAAGACACTCAAGGTCAAGGTTTATTTGTATAGCACATTTAAAAACAGAATACTGCCCCAAAGTGCTTTCCATATTCAGAGCAAACATATAAACAACATACAACATACTAGGTACCGCAAATGATAAACGGAAAATTAAAAATAAAACTGCAGTATAAAAATGTCTAGCTCAGCTTGAATTAAAATGCCAGTGCAAAAAGATGCGTTTTCAACAGCGACTTAAAATTGACAATAGAGGAGGCCGCCCTGATTTCCAAGGGCAGAGAGTTCCAGAGTTTAGGACCGGCAACAGCAAAGGCTCGATCACCTCTGGTTTTCCGGTTGGACCGTGGGCAGTCTAAGAGCAACTGGTCAGAAGACCTCAGTGTTCTGCCCGGAGTATACCGATTCAGTAAGTCACTTAAATAAGAAGGTGCCAGATCATGAAGAGATTTAAAAACAAACAGTAGGATTTTAAACTGGATTCTAAAAGTCACAGGAAGCCAGTGGAGGGAGGAAAGCACAGGGGTAATGTGCTCCCGTTGTCTGGTCCCTGTGAGCAGACGAGCCGCCGCGTTATGGACCAACTGCAGTCTATGGATGGACAATTGGTCAAGGCCATAGTATAATGAATTGCAATAGTCCAGCCGTGACGTTATAAGCGCATGGACCACCCTTTCAAGTTGGCTTGGTGGCAAGTATGGTTTGACCTTCCCCAAAAGCCTCAGCTGGAAAAAGCTGGTTTTGACCACTGAACTCTCTTTGCAAATGGACGACAGAAAGACGATAGGTGGCTACATGCACCAGTGAAAACAGGATGGTCGAACTGGCCAAATATTACAATTTCTGTTTTCTTGTCATTTAAATTTAAAAAGTTGAGAGACATCCAATCTTTTACATCGTTAAGACAATTCTGCAGGTCTTGAAATGAGTTCGATTTAACATTAAGCGGAAGATAAACCTGAACATCATCAGCAAAGCAGTGGAATGATATGTTATGTTTTTTTTTAAATTGAGCCGAGTGGCAACATGTACAGTGAGAACAAGACTGGTCCTAAGACAGAGTCTTGGGGCATTCCACTGTCAAGAGAAGCTTTATTTGATTTAAAAGATCCCAAGTTAACCGAGAATGACCGGTCAGTCAAATACGATCGAAACCGATTGAGCGCTGTGCCTTTAATTCCTGCACATGACTCGAGGCGGGAAAGGAGAATTGAGTGGTCGACAGTGTCGAACGCTGCCGTCAGATCCAAAAGCACTAGCACGGATGGGTTTCCAGAGTCACTCCACCCACCTTGCCTCCAGTGTCTGCGTACATTGGTGTATGAATGGTTGAGTGGTTCCTTGATGTAAAGCACTTTTAATGCCCCACGGAAACCCTGTATATAGGGCTTTCCCACCAACATTAGGCACTCAGTCATTAAAGGAATGGTGCCAAAATCAAGGCCTCAAATGTCATTAAAAAGCATTCAGTTGGATTCAAACTGGCATTAAATCAAAATGTATTGGAAAATTATGACATTGCTCAACAAGTCTAAATCAGTCATTTGCAGTTTTGGCTGAAATTGACCACATTTTTGCTGAAAAGTTTAAATTTTGTCCAATTATCTTTTCTCTGTTTGATGAAATGTTTGCAAATCTCAAGACATGAAATATGTGCTGATTTTCGTCTGCACTTGTGAAATGAAAATGCAGTATATGGGCATTAAATTTGACTTGTATAAACCCTGTATATAAGCCAAGACCATTTACCATGGATAAAATGCCCTATTTTCTATATGAAAACATCAAATGACAGAAAACTTGCAATACACTTTTTCCTCATATTTCTATCAGTAATCTACAGCAACGTTTCAGATTCATATCTCCACATTTAGACGTGTTCTCCTCATTCTCCTGCAGCGTCTCGCCTTCATACTGTAGTACATGAAGCGGCACATTCACGTCTTTCTACCAACGATTTGCACAGAACACATGTGTCAATCTGGGGTACATGGGGAAATTAAGCATTATCCCAATACGGGCTCAGGCACAGTCACGGCGCCCCCTGCTGCCAGAGCCTAACCCCACACTCTGTTCCAGGCCAAGTCCAAGTCCCGCTCTCGAACTAAAGTAAGCCCCGCCTGCACGCTCTGACTTTTTTTTCACACATGCTCTTCACCAGGAGGTCGCCGCCTTTTGCCCGCCGCTCTCTTCCCCTGTTGTGTCACTGGCTGTTGATGACCTCTTAAAAACATGCACACTAGGTCCAGGATGAGTGAGAGTGTCTGTGTGTTTGAACATGCATGAGTCCCCTTGTGTGTTCATTAACCAGCCCGGACCAAATACGAAATCCATCATAATTTGCCACTAGGCTCTATGCATGGAATGTCTCTGGCTAAATAAGACTACTTCCTGTCCACATTTGAACTAAAATAAAGTAAGGTAACTTCAATAAACATCAAGCCGAGTGGCGCTATTTTACAATTCGCTAACGGTTACAGAGGTTTTGCCATTTATGAAACAGTTTGCCTGTTTCATAAATGGTTTATTGTTCGCTCCAGACGTCGATGACCTAATGTCTTCTTCTCATGTTGTTGCAGAAGTCTCCAGCAGAGGGCGCCACTGACCTGCTCCCCTCTAAGCCCAGCTCAGATGTCCTGCCCTCCAAGAAGAGCTAGGCCCAGGTACACACGGCCGCACTGTCACAGGGGGAGGAAGTGTTTTACTGTAGTTCTGTACGCAGTAGCGATAGTAACACGGACAATGCTGCAGCAGACTGTAGCCCATAAATGGAAATAATAAATCAAAACAAACACGTTCTGTTTTTTTGCTCCTCTGTGACCTGCATCTCATCATGACAGTGTGGACCATAGAAAAGCCTGTATTCTCCCCAAACAAATGAATGTTTCCAGGCCCTATATTACAGTATGACGGGTCCGTTTATGACATTTCTATTATGATTTATTACGTTGCTTTGACATCATCTAAAACATCTGGAATACATAGAAAAATACATTGAACAGGCTTATGCTAAAGGTTATAGCATTAGCCTATAACCTTTAGGCTAATGCTAAAAATAACCCAAAGGTTGAACAGGCTAATGCTAACGACTACAGGCAAAATACAGCTGTGAGAAAATCCATTGAACAGGCTAATGCTAATTTCTATAGAAAAATACATTGAGTGGTCTAGTGCTAATGGCTATAGGAAAAATACATTGGCCAGGCTATGCTAAAGGCCTACTCATACTCCACAAGACGCAAGAACTTTGTCTAGGCTCTGACATTTCATTCTCCACAAGCCGAACTGCCACGCCGCCTTGTTCAGCAGCCAAAACAATCAAGGAATTACAGAAATAAAACGACCCATTTGAGTTCAAACTATTATATAATATAAAGTATTGAAGATTGACTTCATGTTTAGCACATGAAGAATATCCCGCTGGTATATTCTGTTGGATAACGTTAACGTTAAAAGCTTACCTCCGATTCATTGGGTAAAATCATGTTGTGTGACGTCTGGGTAGGTTCTCAGTACAGGCGTTTTCCATCTAAGCATAGGCGCCGATTTATGTTCTTCCCAGTGGGTGCCCAGTCAAAAAAAAAAAAAAAAAAAAAGTCAAGGTCGAACCAGCACTCTCGTGGTTGGAACCCCGGCCATATGAGCCATGCGCTCTACCTATGGAGCTAAACGATCGGCCGCAAACACGCGTCTATCCATTGGATAAGCAACCCGGGTCTGCGGCTTTACAGGCTAGGCTTCATTTAATGAATCATTTTGTAATCAGGGCAAATTCCCCTGAGTGCCCAAAGATTTGAGTGGGTGCTCCAGCCCCGCAGCACCCACGGGATCGGCGCCTATGCATCGAAGAACCTTCATTGAACATGTTGGTTGACGTTTCCCGGTGTTTGATGTAGGGGTATCCCTCTGTCCACGAGCCTGACCACGTTTTTTTGTTAATCACTCGCTTCTTTCGCGCAGATAGCGCTCTTCTGCTTTCCTCTTCGTCCTTGCCTAAAAAGTCCACGTGTTTCTCGCCAGGAATTGTTTGCCATTTGCGTGTCCTTGTAATCCTTCAGCTAAATGTTTTACTGCCGCGAGCGGTGCCTCAAAACTATCCATGTTGTCTCCTGTTTTCCGCACTGGTGTTGGGAAGTAAACATTGGATTCTCGCTTCCTGGATAAAATTAACCCCGCCCACTAAACATCCAGCCAATCACAGCAAGAGTTCTCGCAGCCCTGCTGAACCGAAGTGTCAGCGAGAGCTGCGAGAACAAAATGGCGTCATTTCAAGTTCTCGCATCTTGTGGAGTATGAATAGTTTATGGCCTATTCATAGGTTATAGGAAAATTACATTGAACAGGCTAGTGCTAAAGGCTATAGGAAAAATACATTGAACAGGCTAGTGCTAGCGGCTATAGGAAAAATACATTGAACAGGCTAATGCTAAAGGTTATAGGAAAAATACATTGAACAGGCTAATGCTAAAGGTTATAGGAAAAATACATTGAACAGGCTAATGCTAACAGCTACAGGCAAAATATATTGAACAGGCTAATGCTAATTTCTATAGGAAAATGCATAGAACGGGCTAAACGCCGCCCTTTTTATTTCTGTGGTTGAGATCATTATGAAATCCTGGAGCGACTGAACTGCGGTCGAGCCTTTGGAGCAGTGGGTAATTTGCTGTTCGCAAAATAAATGAATTTAAAAAAAATCGGCCAGGTACCCCAGCTTTGAGCTACGCTTTTAATATCCCATATTAATGGGTTCTTGTAGTTTGTCAATACTTGGACTTAAACCCTGTGTGTCTCTCCCCAGGTCTACAGGACATGACGAGTGTGGGGGACGGAGCTGGGCTGCAAAACAAATGTATTTTTCTAAATGTGGAGATTGTTTATTTCTGATGTAGATATGAATTTGTAGAACACTTTTGCACAGATTGCTGCCGTTCTTTGGGTCGATTAAAAACCAGGGAAGGTTCACTTCGTACAAATGATTGTGTTGAAGGCAGAGAGAGAGAGGGTGTAAAGAGGGGGTTTCAAAACTGCCGGGGGTCCCTGGAGGGGCCGTCCAATGGAGTTTTACATATGAATGACAAATGAAAAGTGCCATATCTGCGGGGGTGGAATGATTTGAAATAATTTGTCGTGTAAAGTGTGTCAAATCTTTGGGGTGATTCTGCTTCGACACTAATGAGTGCGAGAGAGGGAGCTCTGCGTGAGTGGATTTCCATGAATCTAGTGCAATCTTTTTCATTAAAGTTATTACAGCGAACAGTTTACAGTCGGTCTAAGATTTGCGTGCTATTTTCTCTGGAGCTGAACTAAAAAATGCCTTGACTTTTCTTTTTGTGCTTTCCTTCTGTCATGAATCAGACCAGCACTCCGGGGGTTAAACAGCTGCACAGCAAAAAACAAGAGTTAAAACGAATATTACTTAACAGTTCTCTTGGTTTGGGCCGTTTTGACCATATTCTGTCAATCGGTTTAGGGGCTTATAGATACAACACATTACACTTAAAACTTATTTCAGTTTCACTAAGAACTAGTTTATTCTAAAACCAAACAAGATCCAAAATATTGAGCTGTGTTTTTGGCGGTGCGGGGGCGACGGTGGGACACTGTAACGCGCTGGCGATATTTCCACATTTTTTGCTTCTGTTTCTGTGCGTCTCATTTTTGGTTCTGTTTTTTTGTTTTGTTTTTTGAGAGAAAGGGAGCTCTAATAAAAGCCTGTGTTAAGATGTCTGTGTTCATTTATCTGGGTTTGGGGAATTCAACCCATGACCTCCAACTGGAACATGTAAGCACTGAGACAAAGCAGGAGGTGCCACATAAGGGCTTGGAAGTCATTAAAAAGCATTAAATCAGATTCAAACTGGCATAAGGGCTACATTTCTGCATCTCTATTTTTTCCTTGGAGGCACAATCCACAACGGTGACATCACTCAACTGTTTATACGCCGACATTTGTCAAAACACAGAAACTCTGAGGGCTGTTTCATAAAACTCGCTCAGTAAAGCTCGGCTCAGGCTCCAAATCCCGACTTATGTTAGGCACAACAAGTCGAGCTGCGATTACTGGGTTTCACCAAAGGCACACCGAGCTTGGCTAATTCAAGACAGTTTCAACTACTGAGCACTTGCTGGTACATGAGCAGACCACACTAACCTTCACAGAGTTCACTGAGAAATCATGGCCAAGCGTGAACGCGCAGCAGACTCCACAGGCCGCCAGCTTTGTTCCGCTACGCTAGCTCCATAGGTAGAGCGCAGGGCTCCCAATTTTGAGACAGCAAGATCGATCCCAGCCTGGATTGGACTGGCCTGGGCACCCACTTGGAAGAACATAAATTGGCGCCTATGAATTTAAACACTTTTTTTTTTCTCTTCAGGAATTTAAACACATAAGAAAAAAAAAAGAAAACATTGTTGACACAGGACACAGGGGCATGAGAGTGGGTCCTTGTGGGATGAGGTTCCTTTTATTGGACAAGCTTTTTGATGACACATATCATTAATATGTCCCACAATTTTGTATTTCACAGATGAGAGACAAAGACGATGTTGGTGTATATTTATAATTTATTGCATAAAGTAATTAATTTTGTGATGTCATGTTTTCTTTTTCAAATTTTTTAGGCCAACATACATTTTGGCCAGATGATGGCGCTAATACCCTGCTTGTGTTAATTTACATTGCCCATTGGTGTTGGATTCCACGAAGAAGAAACATAGCTTGTGCTCAGTCTTAGCCTGGTCCAGACCAGGTTAAGTTCTCTGACTATATTTCCATAGTAACTGAGCCAGACTCAGAGGGAGCCTGGTTTATGAAACCGAAAAGACGACACAATAAGCCAGACTTGGCCAAATTTTGGTCAAATCTTGGACAAATCTTACGAAATGAAATATGCCAAGATTTTTCACATTCGTGGCATTCAAAATAAAGTATAGGCCCATGTATAAAAAGTAGGGCTGTCAAAAAGAAATTGTGCGTTCATCATGAATTAATTGCTATTAATGGAATCATATGCTTTGACTAAACACACTGAACTGCCATGGGTACCCAACCTTTTTACATGATGAGGTACTTTTATGTAACTAAAGCGACAGAGAGCGTGTCTAATTATACAATTTAACCATTCAATTTGTCCTTAAACTCTACTTCATGAACCTAAAAGTTTGCAGATTTTGATCAAAATGTTCAGCACCAAAGAAAATGTATCTAAAATGTGACTTGTCAAGCGCCTGTAGACATGCTGAAAGCCTTGGGCGAGCGAGAGGGTGCTGGGGCGGAGATTCCTGTTGTAAGCTGTTAGGCAGAATTGTGAAACTGAATGCGGAGAGAAAGAATACAAAATGACTGGAGAGTAGTAGTCTATTCTGGAATAACAGCGTTAAAGCAAATTACCAAGAAGTGAAGAGTCATGAAATTGCAAAAAATTTAAAGACTGGCTGGACAAGATAGAAAATACTCAGCTTATGGAGAGATAAAGTCAATAATAAATGTATTTTATTTCATGTGATTACACACTGTGAAAGAAGTATGAAATAGTTTAACACAAAAGTTAAAACACGCTAAGAGAATTCGCAAGAGATGCATCTTAAACCTAAATACAGAAGTACAGCTAGGGATGGGCAAAGTGAAGCTTGATGAAAAATAAATCAATGAAGGTTTGTTATAAATGTTCTACATTTTTCTTCCCACTCAATGCTTCTTTTTACCAATCTATTTTCCTAAAACACGCTAGCATTAAAAGTGATTTAAACTTACGGCTTGGAGGTCTGCAGCATCAAGGTGAATAAGACTTACTCTGGGACTCGTACCCGCACAGCAATGTTTGTGAACTTTACCAACAAGGCAAACTGGGCACACTCACATCGCACTGAAACTCTACACGAACATGCAAGGTGCAAAACCCAAGACCATGGTTCAACACAGGCGCCCCCCCACCAGAGTCACCAACATATTTACTCAAGTAAGAGTAATGTTAACAAAGGCACTTCATGGACCTTCAGGCAGTCATGAAAAATAATGGTATACTCTTTGGTGAAGGGATTGTTAATGTATAATAATGCAGAAAAACCAAGGCACACATGCCTTTATAAATTATAGCATGTCTAAAATAGACTTAAACCCCTTAAACTGGTGGTGTTAATACCAAAGGCCAACAATAGAAACAGTGCAATAATACAAATAAGTATAAAATTATTTAAAATCTTATAGAAACAAAGTGAAATCAAGGTCCTCATTGAGTCCAGGGTGTTTAGTGACTTGAAGTGCATAAATCCAGAAAGTTTCTCTTAGTTTTTTAAGTCTGTTTCCTTTCCATATTGTGTCTGCTATGTGTTCAATTCCGTGGGCTTGGAGACTGGCTGGGTTATTGTTGTGGAATTCCATGAAGTGTCTGGACATAGGGTAGTTGGTGTTGCCTGTGCAGATAGCGTACTCATGTTCTGTAGTCTGTCCTGTAGGCGCCTTTTGGTCATTGCAATATAAAAAACACCGCAGATGTGGCAGAGCAGTCTATGAATGACAAAGGTTGTACAGGTAATGAAATTGTTGATAGTGTATTCCCTGTTTGTATGATGGTCCAAAAATGTTTTGGTCTGACAAAAATCGTTGCAGTAATTACAGGTGTTGCATTTATGTACCCATGGGTTTAAATCCAAGCCATGTCTTTTTGAAAACAGGCTGCAGATAGCTGTGTACCAGTTTGTCCTGGAGGGAGGGGCATCTATTGAAGGTGATAAGGGGTGGTTCTGGAGTATTGTCACGTTCAATAAGCTTCAGAGCTATATGTGGTGCTAAAAACAATGTGCTCTTTGGTGGGCTTAGATGAATGTGTGGCACCTGAGGGGTTAACAGACTATAAATTATAGTTATAATCTCAAGAATTTGTATAGACTTTCCAACAACGCCACCCCACACTTCCTGGGGAAATAAAGTATTACAGCTTAGAGGCACGCAAGTAAGTATATTGAGAGTTCAAGGCACTAGTTCCATTTAGTTTACAAAACCTTTATTTTGCACTTGTAGAAAACATTTAATTTATTTCAACACATTCTAAAATCCCTTGTTGGTTAAAAAGTTGTTAAAATTCTATTATTTAAAAGCAACTGCCTGCCTGGCAAACAAAGCCCAGGGCACGTGGCGGGCGCACAAGCGACCTGGACCGCGGCGATAACCTCCAGGCACTCGGGCCCAGAGAGACCGCAGGAAGAAGTGTTCAATTTGGAGACACAGGCGCGGAGCGAACGGAACAGAACAAAACAAAAAACAAAACAGAACAGCAGAGGCAACGTGCCAGTGCCACTGCAAACCACTGAGGACACCTAAAAAAATGAATTTGAATTACTAACTAAACTAAACCTGGATGAAAAACAAAGAAGCTACAAACATAACTATGGAAAAACGTACTGCTGAAAGTGCTTTGACTGCGCACGGACCAGGATTGGTTGGAGTGGAGAAGCAGAGTGCACAGAAGTCTGCCAGCCCCGCAGTGTGGCTACAACCAAGACACTGGTTAGTAGTGACTCTTAGGACTGTGTGAAATTGGCATAGAAGAGTGAACGGGCCGAGGTGTTCGTTACCTTTACGAAGGCGTCACGTTTACGCACCCAGAGAAGCCAGACTCCAAGGGTTCGAAAAGCGCGGATGTACCACTATACTGTTCCGAACACGTAGTAGGCACCATCTTCATCGTACCTGCTGGAATGCGGCAAACTTGCTTTCTCCGCACCCTGACTCTACCTGGTCGCGTTGGAGTTGGCTTCTGATGAGTCGAATGACACTGCTGAAGGGCATCGACCAAAGAGTTAGGGGACGCAACTACGGGAGCGGTGTCAAACAAGGAGGGCCCGTATTGCCCGAAAAGCTCTCTGTAGCACTTCTGGATGACATTCATACCAAGCACGCCAGGAACCTGCACAGGCATACTGGGTGGGTCTACCACACCGAGACATTGCAAGCAAGCAAGGTCGCTGTGGGGTTTTGACGAACGTATTGCTTTAGCATGCGACGCAAGGCACCATCGAGTACATGCTCAATAAATTGATCACGCAACAATATCTCAGAATTGGGCATGTTGTTCGGGGCACGCGCTTTCACTCTATGCATTAAGCTCAACAAAGTGAGGGAGAACTCATGCAGAGTCTCCCCCTCCTGTTGCTTGCGAGAGAAGAAAGAGTCCTGCAACGCTACAAAGGAGGCAGAGAGACAATTTTTAAAAGAAAACCATTTGAAGTCTGTTATGATCAGTGTTCACCACCAGGTGTCGCTGCTGTTAAATATAGCACTGTTTTATATAATGCACTCAGTAGAATGAGAACGCCAGTTTTCCATGTTGATCAGACTGCGTACGGTTGTACAATAAAGGTTCATCGTGTGTGCAGCTGCAAGCCGCTCCATCATTAAGAGCACAAACACAACATGGTACCAGGAGTAAACTGAGTAAGTTGAGCGACTGCCAGCTGACATGGATTTGAAGCCGCCAGAAAGCCTTAAATGGTCGGGCAACGTCGATGAAAATTGGCGTGCATTCAAGCAGCAATTCAACTTGTATGTCACGGCCATGGGACTGGAAACAAAGCCGGACACGAGAAAGGTAGCGCTCTTGCTAACCTTAGCCGGGCCACAGGCCATTGAAGTATACAATACTTTCGTGTTTGATGCGGCTGACGACAAAGATAAGATGGACGTTGTGCTTGCTAAGTTTGATGCTCACTGCACTCCGAAGAAGAACAAGACGTATGAACGATACATGTTTAGATCTCGGTTGCAGCTTCCAAATGAACCGTTTGACAGTTTTTTGACCGCTCTGCGTCTGAAAGCGCAGTCTTGCAATTTTGGGACACTAAAGGACTCAATGGTCAGAGACCAACTTGTTTTTGGCGTTGAAGACAAAAAGTTGAGAGAGACTTCTTCGCGAGTCCGATTTGTCACTAGATTCGGCTGTTAAAATATGCCAGGCTAGTGAACTGTCTCAGAAGCATCTGAAAACATTCAGCGAGGGGACGAGTGCCACATCACACAGGAGCGAAGGAGCAGCGATCGGCGCAGTGTCGTTTCAGAGCGGGAGACGTCGCCCACAGATCCGGACTGCACAGCGGACCGAGGACGCCACGTTTTTCTGCAAGCGCTGCGGCTCACATCACAAGCCAAAGCAATGTCCAGCGTTTGGTATAGTATGCTCCAACTGCCATGGAAAGAATCATTTTGCCAAGCAATGTTTCACCAAAAAGAGGGAAATAAAGAAAGGCAGAAATGTGAATGTAGTGGAGGACACAGACCTCAGTGACACTTTCTTTGTTGGCCTCGTTAACTGTGAAAATGAAGAACAAGTAAAGAGCATTACCAATGATGACAAATGGATCACTCCTCTGCTGGTTAACGGGACTATAGTCACTATGAGACTGGACACTGGTGCAAAAGCAAATCTCATTAGCATGTCTGACATAAGAGAAATGCAGGTAAAGCCACAAATACACAAGAAGAGATCAGGGTTGAAAGATTACAATGGGCAACCAATAGAGTGTTTTGGTACCTGTAAATTGAATGTCATTGTCAAAGGTAAAATGCACCAAGTAAATTTTTCTGTTGTGAATAAGAAATGTGACTCACTGTTGGGTGATAAGAGCTGTGAAGAGCTAGGGCTGGTAAAAAGAGTGTACTGTATTGAAACTGATTCAAAATGTGACACTAATGCCATTGTGCAAAACTTTTCTGATGTGTTTAAAGGTTTTGGTACACTGCCCTTTACTTATAAAATCCAGCTAAAGGAAGGCGCCCAGCCAGTTGTGCACGCACCACGTAGGGTACCAGCTCCGTTGCGTGAAGCCCTCAAACAAGAACTGGACAGAATGACCAACCTGGGTGTGATCGAAAAGGTCCAGGAGCCTACAGATTGGGTCAACTCCATGGTGGTCACAAAGAAAAAGAATGGTGAGTTGAGAACATGCATGGACCCAAAAGATCTAAATGAGAACATCAAGCGTGAGTATTATCAAATACCCACACGAGAGGAAATCATAAGTGAGATGGCAGGAGCAAAGTATTTCACGAAACTTGACGCTTCACAGGGTTTCTGGCAGTTAAAATTGGATGAGAGCAGCACTAAGTACTGTACCTTTAACACACCTTTCGGGAGATACTGTTTCCTCAGGCTGCCGTTTGGAATAAAATCTGCACCAGAAATATTCCACAGAGCAATGGAACAAATTATTGAAGGCTTAGAGGGGGTCAGAGTTTACATTGATGACATTATTATATGGGGCTCGACTCTCCAAGAGCACAACCAGAGACTTAAGAGAGTGATGGAGCGTATACAAAAGTACGGACTGAAACTCAATAGAGCCAAGTGTGAGTTTGCAGTGCAAGAGATCCTTTTCCTTGGAGACAAACTTACAGCTCGAGGTGTACAACCGGACAAAGACAAAATAAAAGCAATAATAAATATGCCAAAGCCAACAGACAAAACAGGTGTGTTGCGCATTATGGGAATGGTAAACTTCATAGGCAAATTTATTCCCAACCTCACAGCAAAGACGACCTGCATCCGGGAGCTCTTACACAATGACTGTGACTTTGAATGGGCTACTAAGCATGAGCAGGAGTGGCAAAGGCTGAAGCTGACTCTTACTACAGCACCGGCATTAGCCTTTTATGACCACCACAAGAAGCTCAAAGTTTCAACTGATGCGTCCAAAGATGGTATTGGGGCAGTGCTTCTACAGGCTGAGGGACAGCACTGGAAACCAGTAGCGTATGCATCAAGGGCTATGACAAAGTCCGAATGCAAGTATGCCCAGATTGAAAAGGAGTGTTTGGGCGTGGCCTATGGATTAGAGCGGTTTCACAGTTTTTTTTTTTTTTTTTTTTTTTTACTTTATTTAAAGGGACAATGCATATTAATGAACATATAAATGTAAATATGCCAGAATTAGCCAATGGCTACTTTCCATCTGTAGTCCCTGGCAGATCAAGAAAAAATACAAAGACCAGTATACAACATTAAAGACATAAGATCATCACACAATTAAACTTGAGACATAAAACAAAGATAAAAGTCAGTGGTCACATGTCTGTTTCCCCTTCAGCCAACCTTTAAGTTTAGTTTTAAATACTATGAAAGTGGTACAGTTTCTAATGTCTGCTGGGATGCTGTTCCAGACCATGGTCCCTTTCACTGATAGCACCTGTCGACTAAACGCTGTGCGTCTATAAGGAACCACACAGTCGCCTCTGGCGGCGGCTCTGGTCACTCTACCACTTTTACTGGATATGAACTTAATGAATTCATTCAAGGATGGCGGAGAGAGTCCATGCAGAATCTTATAAATTGAACAAGCCATTTTAAATGTTCCAAAATTTTCAAAGTTTAGAATATTATATTTTTCAAGTATTATGCAATGATGAAATGAATATGGTTTTTTATCAAATATTTTTAAAGCTTTTTTATATAGACACTCAATTGGTTTTAAAGTAGTCAGACTTGTCAGTGACCAGTTAGTAATGCAATATTCAATATGTGAAAAGATCATACAATGAAGAAACATTTTAGCTGCATTTTCTGGCAGTGATGTTCGGATTTGTCTAAAATTACGAAGATTAAAATTTACAATTTTACACATATATTTAACATGATTTTTAAAAGATAACGTTGAGTCTATGATAACACCAAGATATTTAAATTTGTCCACAATCTGTAGCTCCTCTCCTTTTATAGACGTAAATACAGTTACGTCTATGGACTACCGTCTTTCACTGTAGAAACTGACCACCGCCCACTCGTCTCCATTATCAAGAAGAACCTAAACGAAATGTCTCCACGGATCCAGCGTTTAATGATGAAAATGCAGAGATACGATTTTGAACTCATTTACACACCTGGTAAGCACCTAATACTTGCAGATGCCTTGTCCAGAGCACCTGCTGAAAGCTGTCTGAGTGCAACAGATGAGGACATTGAAAGTCACATCAACATGGTGTCAAGTGCTCTGCCAGTATCTGACATAATGTCGAGACAAATAGCTGAAGCAACATCACAGGACACAGAGTTGCAGCATGTCATACAGAACATGGATGAAGGGTGGCCTGCAGGTTCATGCCCTCACTACTACCATGTTCGAGGAGATCTCAGCTTTGTTGATGGACTATTACTAAAGAAAGGAAGGATAGTCATCCCAGGAGCTCTGAGGCCAGACCTACTGAACAGGATACATGAAGGACATCTCGGAATTGAAAAATGTAAAAGGAGAGCGAGGGAGTCTGTGTACTGGCCCGGGTTAAACAAAGACATTGAGACACTTGTGAGTAAATGTGAAACGTGCCAAAAACACAGAAGTAAACAAACCAAAGAACCAATGGTGGTACCTGAAATGCCTGCATCCCCTTGGCACAAAGTAGGGATGGACTTGTTTCACCTTAAAGGTAAAGACTATCTTGTAGTCATGGATTACTTCTCTAACTTTCCGGAAATGGCACTACTCTCAAATATGTCATCAGCATGTGTGATCACTCACACCAAATCAATATTTGCTAGGCATGGCATTCCACACATTGTGGTGAGTGATAATGGACCATGCTTCAGTAGCAAGGAATGGCAAAAGTTTGCAGAACAGTACGAGTTTTGCCATGTCACGTCAAGTCCACACTATGCACAATCTAATGGACAAGCAGAAAAAGGTGTCCACATCTTAAAGCAACTGCTGAAGAAAGCAGCAGACAGCAACTCGGATCCATATTTGGCACTTCTCAGTTATCGTGCCTCTCCACTCCAGTGCGGACTGTCACCTGCGGAACTACTGATGAACAGAAAGCTGCGCACAACGCTTCCCAGCTATACAAATGCTACGGCACAAAATAAACATGCAAAACTTAAAAACAAGCTCAAGAAACAGAAAATGAAACAAAAGATGTTCTATGATGTTTCGACCAAACCACTCTCCCAGCTGACAAACAATGACCCAGTTAGGATTGAGGATGCGGATGGTTGGAGTACAAAAGGAACTGTGTTACAGGAAATTGCTCCAAGATCATTTACAGTGAGAACCGAGGATGGACAGGTGCTCAGGCGCAATCGTCGTAGTCTCCTTAAGACTCCACCAGCGACCAGTGAGCCCAACAATGCTCATTCAGACCCACCTGTAACCACACCTCCGATAAACTGTAATGCGAACGTTTCACCAGACAAAAATGATCTGAGAAGGTCAAACCGTGCAATAAAGAAACCTGACAGACTGAACTTGTAAGGTTTAAAGTAAATTGAAAATGTAAAAAAAAAATAATAATAATTTGATATATTTGTTTGAGCATGTTAGCTCTTAGCAAGTTTTGATTTGCACTTGTGTTAGCCTTAATAGGGAACAAAAGAAAATGCACTGTTATGTTTTGCATAAGGTTTATTGAAGAGTACGCATCTCAAAGAAAGGGGGATGTTATGATCAGTGTTCACCACCAGGTGTCGCTGCTGTTAAATATAGCACTGTTTTATATAATGCACTCAGTAGAATGAGAACGCCAGTTTTCCATGTTGATCAGACTGCGTACGGTTGTACAATAAAGGTTCATCGTGTGTGCAGCTGCAAGCCGCTCCATCATTAAGAGCACAAACACAACAAAGTCCTGTTTGCTGTTTTCCAGAAGCCAAATGGTAGCTCTCTGCAGTTCATCCGGGGTCATCATTGGCTTCTTGGTAACAGCTCTGGTCAGTCTGTCCTTGTTCGGTCAGTAAGTTTAGGAGGACGGCCGGGTCTTGGTAGGTTTACGGTGATGCCATACTCTTTCCATTCCTGGATGGTGTATTTAACTGTACTTTGAGAGATGTTCAAAGCTTTGGAAATCTTTTTATAACCTAACCCAGCTTTATACTTCTCAATAACTTTATCCCGGACCTGTCTGGTGTGTTCTTAGACTTCATAATGCTGTCTGCTCCCCAATAGTCCAATTAGATTACACACAGGTAAACTATTTAGGCATTAGTCATGTGATCATTCAGAAATCATCAGGCAACTTCTGAAGGCAATTGCTTGCACTAAGAGGAAAGGGGGGCTGGTACTTCCCACTTTTCAGATTTTTTATTCATAAAAAAAGTAAAAAATCATGTATACATTTCATTTCACTTCACGATTGTGTGTGTCTTTCACATAAAATTTCAATTAAATATATTGATGTTTATGGCCCATAGCATGGCAAAATGTCGAAAGGTTAAAGAGGGGCCGATACTTGCAACGGACAAGTGGAAGAAAATGACTGATGGATGGATGGACTTTAGCTTCATTTTCAACATAATACTTACATACTACTAAATACATAATTAATGTAAATATTTATGCACTTAAACATTTTGGTCGGATCCTCGAGTTGAGGGTACTCGGAGGATAAACTAGCGCCTCAAGGGATTAGTGGGACAAAACATTTTGGGAACCTCTGCGTTAGAGCACGGGAGGATTGTGAATTGTGAAAAAGGCAAGGTGGAAAGCTGTACACAGTACAGTACACAGTACAGTAAAAAAAAAAAAAACAGAAATGTGGTAAATTGCGATACCAAAAAAAATTATCTTTTGACAGCACAAATAGAAGCTCCCATTGTTTTTCTATAGGGTTTGTGTAGCAGTGGTACATAGGGGCAGTGTGTTTGTGAATCCTGCGATCAAACATTTAGAAACCAAATGATAAAATAAAACTAAATATATAAAATAAAACCTTTTCACTCCCCAAAAAATTCATGAAATTAAAGGTGAAATTTTCACCAAATTTAGGTGACAATTTCACCAAAAAAATGTGGTAAAAATCCTCCACAAGGGCACTGAAGGCGAGACGGCAGTGAGGCGTCAGGAATGGAAACTAAAAATAAAGCGGGCCTCAAATAGACGATCGGTCAGAGGTGAGGAATGTAAAACAGGTCTGTGGACCCGTGTGCCCGAGTCAAGGCCACGGTGGCACAGCGGTTAGAGCTCGTGCTTCACAGGGTTCCATTCCCACCTGGACGGGGCCTTTCTGTGTGGAGTTTGCATGTTCTCCCTGTGTCTGCATAGGTTACCACTAAAAACATGTACAATAGGCCTGGATGAATGAGAGTGTGTTTGAGAGTGCGCATGGGGGACAACGGACGCAAATTAACCCAAGGTTAATCCGGTGTGGCTTGTTTACATGCATGAGACCCATGTATGTTCATTGACATGCACTGTCCCAACCAATAAATAAAGAAATGTCATTAAAAAGACATTCCAACAGGCTTTGAACATGATGACCTTGCATCATCTTTTACCCCATAAAATCATCACAAATACAGAAATTATCTGTCAATATCCGTTCACTTTTGCGCAGATTTTTGCTCAAACAGGAAAAAACAGGAGCCATTGGGACATAGTTCAAGCACAGACCTTGCTCTAAACGGTTTTATTTAAAACAGACATTTTTATTGCATAAATGGACATTCACATTCACTCAAGTGTTAATTCCTCACAATGATGAAACGTAACAAATAAATTAAGCTTGCGGATTGAAACAAATACATTCCAATAAACACAGCTGAATGTTGTACTACCCGACCTGTCCAGGAGAGGCGCCAGCACTCAGTACAGAATTAATACTCCAAAAAATTCTAAAAAGACAAACGGTATGGCTTGAGTCTTCAGTGTAGGGAGCAGACCCTAACCCTACGTTTGAATTGTGTGACCCACATGTGTGACCCACATTAGTGGAGTGTATCTGTAGCAGCTCCTGTCCTGAGTCTCCTGGACTCTGAGCCAGTCTGAACTGTTCTACTTTACACTAAGTCGGCCCACATACAGTCCCGATAGAACGTTTAAGACACTGGACGATCCTCGCCCCAAATGAAGCCATTACTGGAGCGACTGCATTCCAATAACCTCAGAGGCATCTGTGACGGAAGGGCTTCCAAAAAATAAAGGTCCAGAACTGGAGAGAGACTAAACAAGGGACATTAAAAGGTGAGGAAAGTTTGATTCTCTGAGGAGAAAACATTTGGTGATAGTTTCAGACGGGCTCTGTGCAGATGTTACAGAGAGCATCCATCTAAAACATGTACAATAGGCCAGGATGAATAAGAGTGTGTTTGAGAGTGCGCATGGGGGACGACGGATGCAAATTAGCCCAAGGCTACAATCCGTTGTGGCTTGTTTACATAGCCTGGTGAGACCAGAATGATTCCCCTCTGTATTTTTATCCAGCGGGGGGATCAGTCTGGTCACCCCGTCAACGCTCGCGCCTTCCGCAAAATTAATCTGTTCACGTCCAATCTGAATCGTTTATTTGCCGTGACGTGTTGTTAGCGAGCAACGTCACTCACGGGACGCGGAAGTCTTGTTTGTATTTATTTATTTGAGCAACAGGTATGATACACATGTCAAATACAGGAATATTATTATTATTATTTTTTTTTTTTTTTTTAACAACATAAGTATCTGTGCTGCTCAAAGGGGGTAGGAAGAAGTTAGTAATAACTTATGTGGCCCTACCCCTCCTTTCAGTCGACTTACACACTTAAAGCTACCGCTCACGGCAAAATCATTTTCAAATATGTATTTAAGCTTTAACAATGAGATTAAAGCTTAAAAATTCCGATCTATGGAATTCCCTTAGTAGCCGATTAAATCAACAAGTCCCTCAATAACAATCTACGAACGATGCACGAGAGAGACAAAGCTTGTCTCCAGTCGGCGGTAAATGACCAAAAAACACATAAACAGTTGGTGAGTTTCGTTATTCATAATCCTGCGCAAATATTAACGCAAAACCGTTAATAACACCACATCAACAGCAGACGCCCTTCGCTGATTGGTTTACTCCGCTTCCTGTTTGCTTGCGTATCTACCGCTGTGGGAAATGGATTCGACGCAACGGTGACCAGACTCACCGGCTGGTACAGCAGGGAGTCTGGATTTTTCCAGGCTATTGTTTACATGCATGAGACCCATGTATGTTCATTAACATGCACTGTCCCGACCAAATAAAAACAATAAAATCCCTCAGACTGAGGCCCTCGTCTGTGGGAACCACTGGTTATTGGGCTACAGTCGCTCCAGGAACGGAAGATCCTCCAGCCAACCGGAGTCACTTGACTTTTTGGTTCCATAAGCCTCAGGACTATTTAAGAAATTCCTAATGACTGTTTTACTGCGTCCCACCTAAGCAGCGATGGCGCTGTGAGAGGCTCAACAACACAACTACAATCAGGACAAAGTCAAAACCTGACAGAAAATGACACCGAACCCACATTTGAGCTTTTAAAGGCACATGGTCCTAAGCTTTTGATCAGCTACAAAAACGATTTCAGTGTAATTGTTGTTTTCAAAAAAAGATTTACTCTATTCTTTTGTCTCCTCACATTTCTTCTTGTTGCATATCTTGGAACCGTGTTAAGTTCGAACCATGAGAAATGTGAATGTTTACAATTTTCCACTGCCCTTAAACATTTGATCAGGCCTGTATTTAGTCACGTTTCCTCCTGCTGTGTGAGAGGTGGACTTTATAGAGTCGAATATCCAATGAGAGAAACGCCACAGCTTTAGCGGCTCACGCATCGCCGCTAGAGGCTACGTGCTACATTTCTGCGGACTCACGCCACGGCTTAGTTTCCGTGAAGGATAAAATTCACAAATTCCCTTTAGATTCCAGAATGGCATGGAAATGCTTTTGGACGGAAATGCAAAGTAATAATCTGGCACCTGAGAGTATTAAAGACAATATGACAATGTGATAATGATAATCGCAATTATAATATATTATTATTATTATTATTATAAAATCCTTTTTCCCCCCATCAATGGGTGTTAAAATTAAACTCGATTGAGAACAAAACAAGGCTAAAATGGTACAAAGTACATTCAGAAAATTCAGACTTAGACTGAGCTTTATAAAATTGCTAATTTACACTTTTGAGTAAAATATTCCATCATTGTTAACGGGAATTTTTTTCGTCGATATCACCCACTCCTATTTGGCACAGTTTAAGTTCCATGTGTTTTTGTTAGAAGCCGGGTTTCAGTCTCAGTCAGATGAAGTCCTCAGGGATTTGAGGAGATATTGGGGCTTCTGGGGTATGCAGATTATGTCACTAAATATTGCTCTCACCGTAATTTGGTGAAACATTGCACAGCCCTTGTTTTGATCACAGAGGAGGCCGATTTCTGCTTCCGTTTGGTTCATGAAACAGATCCGTTTCCAATGTCCAGCCTCTTGTTATGAAACCGTACCACCAGAGGGCGCTGGACGCCATCAGGAATGAATCTCACGGCCAGACGCTGCAGGCGAACAGGGAAAATAATTATACTGTGGCGAGAAAGACGAGGACACAAGCGAGCTGCAAGTGAGTCACCTTTATTCTTCCGAGCCACAGGAATAACAGGACGAACGCCCCCAAACCCCATCGAGAGACTGATGTTTATGCCAGTTTCCCTTCTGGGTGTTCGGGGGGGGGGGGGGTTCTCTGGCCATTGTTCTGGTGGCTCAAAAGAATAAAGTTGACTCACTTGCAGCTCGCTTGTGTCCTTTTTCGCCACAATATCTCGATTAAAGTGTGCTTGTCTCTCACAAAGGAAATGACCATATTTGGATTACAGCGTGTAGCACTCATTTCGTGCTACACATGGATACCGGACGTGTTGGTATTTGTGAATGAATAAGCGTGGGAAAGAGACATGGAGTGTTTTTTTTTTGCTCTGACATTTATAGACGTCAAGAGACTAGAAATCTGAACATTGACCGACTGACTGTTTTCACCTGCGGCGTCTGGCCTGCCGAGGACGGACGGGCGTCCCGGCGAAGGGCCTGGCTGTGGCGCTAAACCCAGAGGAAGTAGGCGATCTCGTCCAGGTCCACGGGGTAGTCGGTCAGGTGCAGCGGCGCTTTGATATCGAACCTCTCTCCCTTGTAGCTCTGCCAGTGGCCAGCGGGCAGGTAAATGTCCCGCTCCTGCTTGCCGGGCTCCAGCACCGGCGCCACCATCAGGTCGTCCCCGATCAGGAACTGCGAGTCGATCTTGTAGGCCGTCTCGTCTCCCGTGGCGATCCACCACAGCGGCCGGATGATGGGGTCGCCCGTGTCCAGCACCTCCCCTGCTAGCTCCAGCACGCGCGGCGCCACAATGCTCTCGTGCAGTGCCGTGTATTTGCGGGCAATTTCCACCACCTGCGAATACAAAAACAAATAAAATGCATTAGACAGTGATTTCCACCACCTGCAACGGCAGAAAACGTTGCAAAACACATCACCAACACTTGTTTTCATTCTTTGTACTTTATTATTAATCATCTTCCTTGTAACTCCAAGGTCTGAAATAAACAAGCTTTTGGTCAGGGTTAGATCGTAGTTGATTCCATGTGACTAATTAACTAACGAACGAACGCTGAGGTCAGCCTGAGTGACGCCTGCGTGTAACAGAGTTAAATGTATTTGTATTCCACTTGTCATGGGTAGTGTGGGGCAGCGCCCTCTTGTGGTGACAAATTCCACAAGTCTTGGGGTGCCATTTTGACCATGAGCAAGCCGAGGTAAGGTCATAATTGTTGGGGTGGTTATATTTTTTACGTAATTTAACATTTGTATGGCTGTGGTGTGCGTGTAGAATTAATAAGGACCATTTTTAGTTATATACTTTTTAACGTTTTATAAAGTGTACCCCCATTAGCCGCTGTTCGCTTGTTGGTGTCCCAGGTCCCAGGCGGACCAGCTATTTTGTGTTGCACAGAACCACTTTTCGAAACAACCCCGTCTTCTAGCTGTTACGGTTTCCACTACACAACGCAGACTCGACCACGTTACATGCGCACTTCTCTTGTGCAACAGATTATGGGTAATGAAGTCTCAGCAGGAAGAAGTAGCGAGTGACGAGTGGTAGATAGGGAGCAGCAGAGTGGAGAAGGATTAATGCTCTCTGCTCCCAGAGAAATGGCGTCACAGACTCATCCACAATCCCCAACATTGAGTGTGCATACTTTTTTAAATGAGGTTGAGCCCTTTTGCACCCCTGTAGAACCGGTCAGGCTTCCCCACACTCGCCAGAGGTTCCCCCACACTCACCACAGACTCTCCCCCACACTTATGTCTTTGAAAAAAATCAACACCCATCTCACGAAAAACTGCATTCAGCATCTTCCCCCGCGTTCTCCGCGTCCATTTTGTTTTTAATCTCTGCGACGGGTTATCGTGATTACCTCGCTGTCGTACTCCCACGGCGGGATGGAGAACTGCATGGACGGCATGAACGCGGAAAGCTCCAGCCATCGGATGTAAAGCTCGCGGTCCGGCAGGACGCGGCCGCCGTGCGTGTGGTTTCGGTACGCATTTCCCCCAATCATGTCCGGCAGAATGAATTGATATCCAAGGATGCTGATGGTGAGCACGGTGGGGATCAGCGACTTCAGCCCGAGCTCGTAGCCCCAGACCGAGTCGCGGTCCATGGGTCGGAAGAAGCAGGAGATGTTCTGCGACTGGTACCCGCTCCGCAGCTCGGCGCGGTCGTTGTACGGGATGGCCATCTCCGTGTAGCGCCGCGTGAAGACGCTCGGGTCGCGGATCGGCACCTTGGTGCTGAACTTCCACGGCAGGTAGTTGGTCTCGCCGGCGTCGAACTTGAACGAGGTCACGCCGTAGCGGGTGCGCAGCCACCGGAGCTGCTGCGAAAACCACTCGCGCGCCTCCTGGTTGGTGAAGTCCAGGATCCCGCCCACGCCGTTCCACCACTTCACCAGCGCGGGCAGGCGGCCGGTCGGCTCGCGCACGAGCAGCCCGCGCTCCACGCACGTGTGGAAGTTGGCGGAGTCGTAGTTCACGAACGGGTGCGTCCAGAGCGAAACCTGGAAGCCGTCGGATTTCAGCTTCTGGAACATGTCGGTGGCGTTGGGGAACTTGTCCGGGTCGAACTCGAACTCGCCGTAGCGCCTCGTGTAGCGGTCGTCCAGCTCCAGGTGGCTGCAGTTGAAATGGTGCTTCTTGATGTTGGCGGCGTACGTGAGCAGCTTCTCCTGGTCAATGTTCCTCTTGTGCAGCGCCCACGTGGACCAGATGGGGTGCTGGAACATCACCTGAGCAGGACATGAAATTTGTTTAGAATGAACCCGTAAAACACTTTCGAACCAAATTCAAGACAAACTTGGACAGTGTTAATTTCCATCCATCCTTTTACTTTTGCTTTTATTCAAAAATCCCTGTAGACTTTACTTGTAAGTCCAAGACTGTAAAGTTTGTCTGTCGGTCAGAGGAATGAAAAGCTCATCATCAATTAACCATTTCGACATTGACTGTGTGGTGTATGATGTAGACAAGTTTAAAACATTTTCCCCAAATGATTCCTCAAATGCCACTAGATGATTTCCTGCACGTGCAACATTTCCATAATAATAAAAATGACCTTGGCAGGGACTTTGTAGGGCTTGTTGAAGTATCTGCGGACCATGTACTTGTGGATGGAGGTGACGTCGAGCCCCACGCACACGCGGTAGCTCAGTTCGGCATTTGGCTCCACGTCCGGCCTGAACGGGCTGTCGCTGTAGCGTGCCTGGAAGGACATGGTCTTCTCCGTGTCGTTCCAGCCCAGGTGGAACGGCACAGAGCCGTTGATTTTGATGGCCGTGGCATTGGACGAAAGCCAGTAGCTCTCGAGGATCCCTACGGGATAGGGAAAGAGGGAAGAGAGGAGGGTCACTACCCACTCTCGGATCTTAAACCCAGTGGATACCGCCCAACTTTGGCCATCTGAGATAAAAGATTACAAGAAACAGGTCGTACAGACAGGAACAACGACTACAGCTGTCTAGCACCAGGGCTCAGTAAGTGAAACGGAGCTTTCAATGTCAGAAAACATCCAGTCTATAATGCAGTACTGTCATAATAAGGTGGTCTGATCTTCATCAAAATCACAAGAATGACCAAGTGTCAGCCTGAACTAATACCACCCAAACATTTACATTGTATCATGTTTTTATTGGCAAAATATTCTGTGGACTGACGAACCCAAAGCTGAATAGTTTGGGAGGAACACACAACGTCATGTGTGGAGGAAAAATGGACCAGCACACCAACATCAAAACCATATGCTCACTGTGAAGTGAGAATACAACATCTGAAGCCCATGTCCAGGATCCGTCTGTGTGTGGACGCTCTTGATGCACTGACTCCAGCCTCAGTCCACTCCTTGTGAAGGTCCCTCACACTTTTGAATGGCCTTTTCCTGACAGTGCTCTCCAGACCGTGCTCATCCTGAGATGTTTCTGAGATGTTTTATTTAGGGTGTTTACAAGCTGTGAGCCATAATGATCAAAATTTTAACAAGTAAAGGCTTGATATATCTTACTTCGCATGATGATTGTGGCTTACAGCTTGTAAATAACAAATTCAAAATCTCTGAAAATTAGAATATTGTGAAAGGGCTCAAAGTGTCCATCAGTTAATTCATCCAAAACACCTGCAAAGGGTCCCTGAGATTGTAATGGTCTCTCAGTGGTTCAGTAGAATTCACCATCATGGGGAAGACTGCTGACCTGACCATTGTGCAGAAAACCATAATTGACACCCTCCATAAGGAGGGAAAGGCTCAAAAGGTAATAGCAAATGAAGTTGGATGTTCTCAAAGTGCTGTATCAACGCAGAAAGTTAAATGGAAGGAAAAAGTGTGGGAGAAAAAGGTGCACAAGCCGCAGTGATTAGCGCAGTCTGGAGAGGACTGTCAGGCAAAGACAATTTAAAAGTGTGGGGGACCTTCACAAGGAGTGGACTGAGGCTGGAGTCAGTGCATCAAGAGCCTCCACACACAGACGGATCCTGGACATGGCCTTCAAATGTCATATTCCACTGGTTGAAGCATCCTGGTCTTCCATAACACCTCCGCAGAGCCACAGGCTGAGAGCATCCATGCCACGCAACCGCATTAAGGCAGTCATTCAAGTAAAAGGCCCAAACCAAGTACTGAGCACATATGCATGATTATAGTTTTCAGAGGGCCCACATTTCTCTGTTTAAAATCAGTTTGTTTTATTGATTTCATGTATTGTAATCTTCTGAGATTTTTAAGCCAAAATCATCCAAGATAAAACAAGCAAAGGCTTGACATATGTCACTTTGCATTCCATTAGTCTATATTAGTTTCACATTTTAAATTGAATGACAGAAATATTTTTTTTTAATAACTTTTCACAATATTCAAATTTTCCAAGTTTCACTCCAAGTTCTTACGGGTTGAGTGGATTAGAAACCGCCTAAACTTTCGCCGTTTTAGCAGATTAGAAAGACGTACCTAGTGAATGTATCCATTGTGAGATCAATAATGGATTATCTTATCTCATCTGTACCGCCGCAGTTCTCCCTGTTTTAGTAGATCAAGAAGACATACCTCCGAATTTCTCGCGATCGGAGTAGATGTCGCTGGTGACAAAGGGCTTGGGCAACTGTTGCCCGGAGATGGAGATGGGCCAGTGCTGGGTGGCGGACAGCGCTCCTCCGTACCAGTGGGCGAACTTGTAGGTCATGGCGTGCTCCACGGGCACGTGCGCCTGCAGCTCCTCCCAGCGCACGCGGTAACACTGCACCGTGTCTTTGGGCCGCACCGTCTCAATGAAGAAGTACAGCGGCCTGTGGTCAGTGGTGCGGCTGCAGCTGAGGAGCTCGCCTTCCTTTGTGCAGGAGTCCAGGTCCAGGGTCCCGGATCTGAGGAGAAACCAACACATTAACACATCTTGTATCTTGTATTGATGATGGGAGAGTGTGACCACTGTGCAAAGCCTTCTGCAGCACATCCCTAAAATTCTCAATGGATCTGGACTCTGTGGTGGCCAATCCATCTAATGCTCCATGAATTACTTTTTCACAATGTGAGCTCCATGAGCCCTCTGGTTTAGACCTCTCATGCCATCAGGGAAGAAGAAACCCACTGATGGAATAACCTGGTCATTCAGGTCATCGGCTGATCTCATTTATTTGGCACATAGTGTTGCTGAACCTAACCCTGACCCACTGCAGCAGATCAGAACAGCTATTAATTTATCCAACTATCCACACAAGGCCAGAGGCCCAGATCTGAGGAGGAACCAGGAGCTGTTACATCGATTTATCCAACAATCTATCTAGTAAGTACACAAAACTCCCTATTCTGGAGTAAAAATGCCAGATTTTTACTTGCAGATCGGGTTTGAGTTCATCACAGACACACCTTTTTATTCTTTTTAATGGTTTCAATATTCCACATCAACTGGTTTCATTTATGTTGCATTTCTAACCAAACGTGCAGCATAGAGTTTTTGTAAATGACCACCTGTCAGACTGCAACCATATCCACTGGTACTCTCTCTCTTGTTTATTTTGCATAAGGCCATGCTGTCATCTCTTCTCAGTGCTCAGGAATCAGTTAAAGGAGACGTGCTTACGGATTTTATCTCAACAATACGTTTTGGGTGCAGATGACACTAACAAAAGAAAAAGGAAACGGTCCTTGCGTCTGAGAGCACAAATGTCCTGCCACTCTCTTTGAAGATTCTCAAAATTTCCGCGTGAAGCGCAAACAGCAAAGAATTTACGTGATAAGTAAATTAAAGCAAATATATATAACTATAGCATCCCCTGGTGTCGCTCACCTGAACTCCATGCGGAACACGATAGCGCCCCCTTGGTTGCGGATGATGTAGCCGTCCTTGTTGAGGTCAAGGAGCTGCGTTTTCAGGAGTTCTGCTTTTCGCAGCGACGCGATGTAGTAGCACCAGGCCGTTACCGCGGCGATGACCAGGAACAGCCCAATGACCCCGGCACCCACCAGGGGGCGTGTGTCACGGTGATGCTTCTGCTTCGGGAGGGCATTCAGGTCAGTGCCCCCCGCGCCGCCCGGCACCACCTGGTACATGGCTCGGCTCTGGACTCACTTCCCAAACCAAACCTAAAGAATGGATAGATGTATGGTTCATTTTGGGACGTATTAGTGACAACGATTTGCTCAGAGGGAATTTGGATTGTGCTTGTTTTTTTTTTCAAAATCTGTAAAAAAATGGACATTTCTCCAGGCAGGAATTAGACATTGAAAAATCCGTGTGAAATAACCATCTAAATGTTAGATGGATTATGTCACTTTTTATGCGAAAAAGGAAACCTGATATTTGTGCATAATTGACCTTTTTAGCTGCAGCTCCACATAACACGCTTGTATCCCGCACGCATCGGTCTAAGCTGGGACGGGCACAGATAAGTCGTTGTTCCACACGCACGCCACGATGTACGTGCACGTATCGACTCTACCCCGCAGACCTTTCTGTTCCCACCACACACACACACATGCATTGGTCGTGGGCGGCGCCGCACAGAGGAGCACGCTGTACAGACCGTCATTAAAGGTTTTTAGAGCCGCGATGAGAACACATGTGGACAATGCTGCCCTCTGGTGGGAGTCATTCAGAGGTGCCAAGCTGTATTAAAACAGAAAGGAAACCACTAAATACAACTATGAAGGTAAGCTACATGCAAATGTTATGCTAACACCAGCTAAAGCTGCGCTAACAGCGGCTAAATGCTAATATCAGCTAAATCTGGCAACTTTAATGTTATAATACTTATATTTGTGCTTTCGTTGCCGTGTAAGGGCTAATTTTTTTAATCTGTTGAGTGCACAACTTGACACTTTGGAGAAAGAAAATGACCGCTAAAGGACGTGGACGCCAGGGTGATGCTACAGCTAAAGCTAATGCTATGGCTAAAGCTAATGCTATGGCTAAAGCTAGCGACCATATAATATCATTGAGGAAGAAGAAGATTTGCCACTTATTGCCACTAGGCGGCACGGTAGCACAGCGGTTAGCGCTCGTGCTTCACAGCTAGAAGGTCCGGGTTTGATTCCCACCTGGACGGGGCCTTTCTGTGTGGAGTTTGCATGTTCTCCCCGTGTCTGCGTAGGTTTTCTCCGGGTACTCCGGTTTCCCCTACCACTAAAAACATGTACAATAGGCCCAGGGACTGCAGGTGGAAATTAGCACAAGTGCTATAACCTGGTACAATGCATCTCTCCTTTCTGAGGCTAATGTAGATTGTACACTGTCCCTGTTCAAATAAATAAATAATGATAATAATTTAAAAAAAGCATCCTTCGCTCGAAAACCAGGCCGCAGACCGCGAGCAGCGTATCCAGAGTTTGGAAGCAGTAGGCGAGTTGCGACAGGAAAATAAGTCTCTCCGCTCCAAGATGTCTGATTTCGAGGGGCGATCTAGACGCAACAATATCAACATAGTGGGTATTGCAGAAGACGAAGAAAAGGGCAAACCAACTGAATCTGTGTCGCACTTGATCCCCAAACATCTGTATTGACAACGAACTCAAGTAGTCAGAGGACACAGGTTATGTTATTTAGCAGTGGGCCGAGACACAAAAAAAGTGTTTCTGTATTTATTTATTTCTGTGTTTCTCTTAATGTATGCAAATCCTGGGGTGGGTCTGGATGCCGCTGCTGTAAGGTGATGTTAATGTTTCTCCATGTGTCTGCGTACACTGCTGTATGAATGAGCGTGTGAATGTGAGTGGATCCTTGCTGGAAAACCCTGTGAGTGCCTAATGTAGGTGGAAAAGCGCTATACTAAAGCAGAGTTCATGTTTGGCCATGTCTCTGCTGGAGGCGAGATTCAAACCCATGACCTTCCGATCATGAGACCACCAGCTCTACCCCCTGCACCACTGACGCCTTTGTACACTCAAAGTGCTAGATTAGCTTTGAAGGTCTTAGCTTTCAAATGAGGTGTTGGTATGTAATGCTCAACTGGAGAAATGCCCTGGGTTAAGAGGTTAAAGAACACTAAAATCAAGTATTGACAATACAATCAATAAAGGCGCCAGGCCAACCCCCCATACAGCCCCCGGGTCACTGAAGGTCAAATACGCAACAGTATCAACTTTTTAAAGCATACAAAGTGACATGATGGGGGATACATGAATATGCTACTAATATATTACTTTTGACTTTTGCCTTTATAGAAATGTGGTGGAGTAGGCAGCATTATAGGCTATTTATTTTAACAGACCTAGTGGTGATAAAGTGATAAGTAAGGAAAATACTACTCAAGTAAAGCACAGATCCTCAAGAACTCTACTGAAGTACAGTAGGGGAGTACATTTACTTTACCTCTGGTGACATTAGAGTCGAACTGCAAAACAAAGTCATGGGGACAGGTTTGTGCTCCTTCAGCGGATCCTCTGTGTGCGGGACACTGATAAACGCTGCTGACGCGAGGGAAAAATCCATAAGTTTGATCGAATCTGGGGCTGGCTCTTGTGCGCATGCGTTCGGAGGGGCACGCGACCCGTTTACTTTTTAGAACTTTAACTGAACACATTCCCGGAGTCTTTTAGCGCAAACTTGAGAGGAAACATGTGTGGAAGCGGCGCAGAAACCCCCGCTGTTCGCGGGCGTCGGACTCACCGTTCGCTCCGCCGCCGCTCGCGCTGCTTCTCTGAGTCTGACGGACACGGACCAGCTTCACTTCGAGGAGGTCAAGTTTCCAAACGCAGTCTGCACGAGTCTCTGGGCAGTCCGTGGCAGATGTGGGGCAGCTGTTGTTTACGAGGACGATCCGACGCGGAGCGGCGCCTCGCGGGTCCGCGCGGCTTGTTTTGACAGAAAGAGAGAGAGAGAGAGAGAGTGAGAGAGAGAGAGAGAGAGAGAGCGAGGAGAGAGAGAGAGAGAGAGAGAGAGAGAGAGAGAGAGAGAGAGAGAGAGAGAGCGAGGAGAGAGAGAGAGAGAGAGAGAGAGAGAGAGAGAGAGAGAGAGTGAGCGAGAGAGAGAGAGAGTGAGAGAGAGAGAGAGAGAGAGAGAGAGAGAGAGAGAGAGTGAGCGAGAGAGAGAGAGAGAGCGAGAGAGAGAGAGAGAGAGAGGAGAGAGAGGAGAGAGAGAGAGAGAGCGAGAGGAGAGAGAGAGAGAGAGAGCGAGAGGAGAGGGAGAGAGAGAGGGGGGGGGGGGGAGAGAGAGAGAGGGGGGGGGGGGGGGGGGAGAGCGAGAGAGGAGAGGGGGGGAGGGGGAGAGGAGAGGGAGAGGAGAGAGAGAGCGAGAGGGGGGGGGGGGAGAGCGAGAGAGAGGAGAGGGGGGGGGGGGAGAGAGGAGAGAGAGAGAGAGAGGGGGGGAGTCACCGCTCAGGAGCATCATGGGAAATGGAGTCCAGGGGGGTCCAGGGGGAGGGGGCATGAAAAGCGCTGTCCTGAGCAGAAGGGGAGAGGCCGTGTGTA